>CM052542.1:155261245-155329146 GCA_028533065.1 Trachops cirrhosus | reverse complement strand
AGAGGAGGTGGAGGCGCAGAGCTGTGTCTGAATTCAGGCCTTCACTTCGTCCCCGTGCAGCGAGCACAGCAGGTAACGTCTGAGACCCTCCCTCTCTCTGCCTGAATGGAAGGCGTCCCTGAAGGGATGCCGTGGGGACCTAATGACGTCAGACACCACACCGACTAGCAGAGGCTCTGAAGCCCCCTGGACAACTACGTCCTGAGTTCCTGAGTACCGGCTGCTGGCCCGGCTCTGTCTGGGGGTGGGAGTGGGGGGGCGGGGAGACAGGAATTCTGGAGGGGGACACAGAACACTCGTTGGTAAGAGAGAGGCCACCTGAGTGGCCTACGGAGCGAGTGGTGGCTGCTCCAATTGGGGGGGCAGTGCCCGGCCTCCCTGGGGTGGGAATGTTCCCTCAACATCCTAAAAACAAGAAGACGGCTGTCCCAGACTAGGGGGAAGTGTTTCCAGGCGAAGACAGTAACTGTTATTGTAATATCTAAATAAACTGTGAATTTCAAAGAAAAAATGTAACCTGATATTAGTGTCCAAGAAGTGCTGGGTTTTTTTTTTCTCTTTAGTAAGAGAGCAAGAAGGGAGGGAAGACGTAATTATGAAACGACTGCTGTGTGCCAGGCTCCGTGCCGGGGGAGGGTCACACACACACACACACACACACACACACACACACACACATTCTTTTACAGCCCAATCGAGATAACAAGACAGTAATTTTTGATAAGTCAATGGAATAGATGCGGTGGCTTTGCCACAGCTGAGTCAAAACTGTTACCAACCCCACCCCTGCCACACGCGCACACGTAGTCTGTCTTGGCCAGGTGCCGAGCCAGCGGCTAGAGGCGATCCACAGCCACTCCCTGAAGCTGAGTCCCCCCGCAGGCAGGCAGGTGACCCGGGAGCAGGCTGTGGCCTTCCTGTTTACAGAGGAGGGAGCCGGCGCTCAGAGGCCCACTCTCGCCCAGCACATGTCCTTAGTTCAGTGCAGATGGAGCCTCTCCTGACCCCTTCGGAACTTGGAGTGGGCCAGTGCTCAGCTGGGAGGGACCTCGGGTTGGCACGCGGGCCTCATGAGTGGGAGATGCGTCCTGAACGGCCTCGCTTGGCTCGGTGCAGATGGCTCCCCGGAAACCCAGAGCGCCCTGTGGGGTAGGCACCCCCCACCCCGTCAGGACCCCTACTCACCAACAAGGGGCGGGGATTGCGAGGCCAGGAGGCCAAAACCCGCAGGGGAGCTGGAACCCAGGCCGCCCTCCTCCTGAGCCACTTCCCCTGAAGGTGGTGCGCACGGTGACGGTCAGTGGTCTGGATACAGAACCCTTCTCTCAATGGCTGTCTTTATTGTGGCAAAACATACACAACATAGAAGGGGCCACTTTAACCTTTTCTTCATGTACAGCTCGGTGACATTAAGCACATTCAACTTTTTGGGCAGCCATCACCCACATCCAGGTCCGACCTGCTTCACCTCCTAAGTGGAAACTCTGTCCCCATTAAACAACGGACCCCTGTGCCCCTCCCCAAGCCCCCTGGAAACCACCACCTGCTGTCTGTCCCCATGAGCTCCTCTACTCTGGTACTTCCAGTAGCACAATTACAGTGCACTCGTCCTCTTGTGACCGGTGTAGGTCCCTCAGCGTCACACACGCGGCAGGTGCAGAATTCCCTTCCCGGCAAAGGCTCAGTAAGGTCGCACTGTGTGTACCCACCACGCTTGGTTTGCCCACTCACCCCTCTGTGGGCATGCATGGAGGCTACTTGCACCTTTCAGCTGCTGTGAATAATGGGGGTGTTTTGAACATCGGTGCTCTAATCCCTGCATCCCATTATACTTAGAAGTGGAATTGTAGAATCGTAGGGTACATTTTTGAGGAGCTGTCACACAGCTTTTAGTAGTAGTGCGGCATTGCACATTCCTGCCAGCAGTGCACTGCGGTTCCGAACTTCCCCGTTCTAGCCAACACTTTATTATTATTATTGTTGTTGTTGTTGTTGTTGTTACAGTCCTCAGAATGGGTATGCAGTGGTAGCTCACTGCGGTTTTGATTTGCATTACCCTCATGATTAGTGATGTTGGGCATCTTTCCAAATGCCTATTGGCCATTTGCATATCACTTCTGATACATAAGTGTCACACTTTCATGTAGTCCAACTTGGCTACGTTTCTCTGTTGCTGACTGTGTTCTTGGCATCATTAGCAAGAATCCAATGTCACGAAGTCCTCCCATTTTCATCTAACGGTGAATGCATTTAACGTGAAAATAACGAGCACTCGAGATATCATAGATGTCTTGTATTATCTTTAAAGCTTTTAAAATTTAAGATATTAAGAACTTAAGTGAACACACTGGGTAAACAGGCTATAAATTCCCACTTGTCCTGGAAGTCGGGGTTGAGCCCAACCTGTCTCCTTAGTGCAAACCCCGTACCTGTCAGGACGGTCCCCGAGTGAAGACTGCCTTACCATTTTTGACAAGTGTCGCCAATACCTTTCCGCCAACACCCTATACAGCAGTAGGCGTATTTAGAAGACTGCGGCTTAGCTAACTAAGCACACGGTTTACCAACATCAGTCATCTGGGTAACCCTGCTCACAGCCGGAAGCCCACCCCCGGGGGTAGGGCGGCGAGACCTTGGTTTCCCCTCCTGCACGACAGGAGGATGCCCACAGCGCAGCCCTGTCGAAGGGAACTGGGGCACCCCTGGGGCTGCCGGCCCGGAAGCCACAGTCCAGGCCAAACTTTGTTAGAGACCGCAGAGCCGCCGAGAAACCTTCAAGGCCGCGTCCCTCCCGGAAGTGAGGCCACCTCACAGGGACTACAAATCCCAGAGACCCCATGGGCTCGCCCATGATGATTGGCTCACTGCACCATCTATCAGCCAAGCCAGCCAATCGCAAGAACGAGCAGGCGGGCGCCCCTCCAGCCGATCCAAGGTCTGCAACGGAAGTGTGGCGGGACACTTAAAGAGTAGGTATTTCGAAACCTCACGGCCGATTCAGCGATCGGAGAAGTGATAGGCCAGTCTTCCTAATAATGACTTGGGACAGATGTCCTTTACGTCCAGAAGACTCTGGTCTCCGCTACTCCTGCCTGCGGCGCTCGCCGGGTGGGACACAGGCGTTCTTGCAGAACCCCGCCCCCGTCTTTCATTGGCACCCCCTGACACGTGAGGGTAGGGGTTTGGAAGAGGAAGGCCTTGGTTGGGGAAGAGCTCCGCGGACTTGGGCCTGTGGGTCGCATGGACACCCTGGCGCTGGGCTTGTGTCGTCGGCGGAAGCTGGAGGAGCTGCAGGTTCCGGGGGACGCAGTGAGTCCCCCGGGGCCTGGGCGTTAGGAACGGGAAGGTGGCGTCCTCGGGCAGGCCCTCAGTGGGCTTCGCGTTTCCCGGTGGCCCGGTCTGCGAGGAGGCATGGCTGCAGCCGCCAGACCACACCGTTGGGGGCGGAGCCCTGGGAGTGGGCAGGGCCTTCTTCCGGCCGCGCCTGCGCAGAAGTGTGAGATCCGGGTGCAGACCCGCAATTTTGGGAGACCTGCGCTCTTCAGGGATGCGCGGGGCTCCCTGCGAGGCCTTGAGGCCTCGGCGTCTGGGCAGGTGGAGCCGCCTCCAGGCGAAAGCGCCGGGCGGGTGCGGAAGGGGAACTAGTTGGGCAGACGCCCGTCCCCGATGGGCTGAGCGGCGACGGCGGGGGCGGGTGATCAGACTCGCGCGGGACGCGGAGGGAAGCCGTGTAGGACTAGGGCCAGCGCTTCGCCTCCCGGGAACGGAAAGGAGGCCGCGGGGTCGCCGCGGGAGGGGCGGGCAGAGTCCCCCGCGGCCCTGTTGTGTCCCGCCTCTATCCGCGGATGGCCGGCTCGTCCACCTTGGGCACGTCGCGGCTCCTCGCCCAGGGCAGCTGCCAGCTGCCAGCACACCCGGCGTCCGACTTTGTTCTGTCCGCCTTCCGGGCCTCCAGGCTCCGGAAACACAGGGTCTCTTCCGAATCACTGCCGGCAAGGCATTTTCAAATGTTTCCCTGGCAGGATGAGGGTCTAACTTTGTCCCCCGCCCACGTTTACTCGCCACGCACTGCCTGATCACTAAGCCGGCGTCATTTGGGTTCTGTCACAGTCACCCCACTCCTGGGACTGTGTTACCAGTCACGGGTGTGGCTTCTGTAACAGGGAGGCTTTACACTCAGTCGGCTCAGACCAGGTGGAAGTTTGATTCTCTCCCCTAAGGGTGTAAAGGTGAGCGGTGCTGGGCGGGGGGACGTAGGTACCCTAAATACACGTGTGAGGACTGGGCGCCCCAGACCAGAGACATCCAGGGTCGCAGGTTCCTTCTGTGTCAGCTTTGCTGTCCCTGAGCGTTGTCCCCTTCTGCGGGTCGGTGCCGGCTCGTCGCTGCAAGGCTCACCCTCCAGGCTGGGAAGTAAATAGTGAAGCTGCGTTATCATACTGAGTTATCACACTGAGGTTTGGAGACCGGCCTCTGGCACCGCAGTGGGGAATGAAAGCAGTGGTCAGAGTGAGGGCGGGGTCAGAGCGGAGTGCGCGATCACGGCGGTGGCAGAGAAGAGGGCAGAGGTCGAGGAGGACAATGAAAGCGGACAGCCCGCCTAGTGTGTGTGTGTGTGTGTGTGTGTGTGTGTGTGTGTAGGAGGGACTGGTGGCTGTGTCCCTGCTGGAGTGCCCTGGAAGGGATGTGCAGGGAGGCGTCCAGGGTGGCTCCCAGGGCAGTGGCCCTCTTAATGAGAGGGGAAGGTGGGTGCAGAGCTGTGACGGGGAGGGGATGAGCAGCTCTGGCTGTGCAGAGATGTGGCAGGTACTGCTGCTTACTCCGTGGTTACTAGATAGGTTATCTGAACTTCACTGCAGGTGTTGTCATTCCCAGGTTAGGACTGAGGAAGTCGAGGTGCAGAGAGGTGGTGAACCCCCAGTTTAGTGATGCACAGCGAGTGGGTGGCGGCGGGGCTGGGGCTCACCCCCCTCTGCCTGCACAGCCCACTGCCCAGAGCGCAGCTTCCACATGGGGCTGGGGGACTGAGATGGGAGGCTTCATGGTGAGGTCCTGAGTTGGCAGCAAGGCGATAGCTGGGCTGTCAGGGACTTGGAGCCAGAGGTCATTACTGACCAGAAAGAGCAGGAAAGGCCCTGGCCCGGTGGGTCAGTGGTTTGCAGCGTTGCCCTGTACACCAGAATGCCGGTTTGATCCCCAGTCAGGGTGCATTTGGGAAGCAGCCAATCGATGCTTCTCTCTCTTTCTCTCCAACCCCCTCTCCTCTCCCCCCACTTCTCCTCTCTCTCTAAAATCAATACACATTTAAAAAGAAAAAAAGACAACGGGGAAGCCTTGGGGAAGACACTCGAACGACCTTCCAGATCAGAATGAAGTGCCCAGCTCCAGGCTGCAACAATTTCTGTCCCCAAAGAACAGTGACTCGGTGCTTCACTGCCGAGGTGTGTGTGACCTCATCAGGTGCAGTGTTGTGACGGTGCGGCGTGTCCTCGTCTTTGTTCTAATGCTCTAGGCTGAGCTCAGCAAGGGCCCCAAGTTCTTGTGCCAGGTTTTCCGTTCCCTCCCTCCCTCCCTCTCTCTCTCTCTCTCTCACACACACACCCCTCCAGAATTCATTACTCAGTTACTAGCAGGTGCAGCTCATTCCCTGCCTCTGTTCACAGCCCAGTGTCACAGTGTGTGCCCTGTCACCACAGGGCAGGTGTAGGACCTGCAGCAGCCGGGACTCAGCTCCGACAGCTTTGCAGGCAAGTCTCACACCGGCCCGAGCCGGGTGCCTGCCCTGTGCTCGCGGTGAGTTAGCTCGTGCGCTGCCCCGGGCAGCCCCGCAGCAGCCCTGGGTCTGCCGTTTCCCGAGGGCAGGCATTTTCTGAGCCCCGTTCGAGGCTCTGAAATAAGTTCTTGGTTAGGTTGACCCCATGAGGCGGAGGCACCCAGTGCCTGGTGCTTTCAGCTTCTGCACCCTCCACGCACCACGCCACAGGCTTTACAATAAACTGCTGCTCAGAGCGCCGCAGGAGTTGGTGCACCCAGTGGTCTCTGCCCAGACGCCCCTTCCAGTGGAGCCCTTGTACAGGGCTGTGGGCGGAGACGCCCGGGTGTCTGGGATTGCTCTTCCCAGCCTTGATCCCTGGGGACCGGTGGGCATTTTCTCCGTTGCAGTTTCTTTCCATACTTTGTCACTGTCCTTTAGAAATAAAATAGAAACTAAAAGGACATTGGCCCTGGCTGGGTTGCTCAGTTGGTCGAAGCGTTGTCCTATGTACTAAAAGGTTGCAGGTTCGATTCCTGGTCAGGGCACATATCTAGGTTGCAGGTTTGATCCCCGGTCGGGACACATATAGGAGGCAACCAGTCCATCTCTCTCTCTCCAGCCCCCCTCCCCTTCCTCTTTCTCTAAAATCAGTGCCCTCAGGTGAGGATCAAAAAAATTATGGAAAATCCCAAGCCGTAGTTTTTTATGATGGGAAGGGATGTTTATTAGGTCCCACCTGTTGTGAGTAAATGTGCATACCCGCTTTTCTTAGGACACTAATTTTAATCAGGAACAAAACTTAGAGTGTACTTGGTAAATAGTGCAACCCTGAAGTTACTCCCCGGTCGGTCGAGTGTGTGCGTACGTCTTTTTACTTCAACGAGAGAGAAAAGTGGCTTTTCTTTGCTCTTCTCTGCTGTCGCCTTTAGACACCTGGTCTCTAGAGGTCACTCGCCCTCTTCCTTCCGGCCGCCGGTCTGCCTTGCTGGTCTCCTCCTCAGTGGCCTCCTCTCTCCAGGCTAGATGGGTCAGCCATGCAGACGCGCACAGGAAGCTGAGGGGTCGTCAGACAGGGTCGCCGCTGGACCCATCTGGTCAGAGTCCTCTCTGCTCTGGTGACGTGGGGTTGACCGCAGGGGCCCTGATTGGTGATCTTCTCTGTCATTGACACGGTGCCAGATTTCACTGGGCTGTAGAGCCAGCCTCCCAACTGCAAGGTCACTTCCCAAACGAAAGTGACGCCGAGGAGGAATCTGCTGGGCGGAAGCCACGGGCTGTCTCCGAGTGGCAGGCTCGTCAGCCTTTCTCTTCAGCACGAGCGTCCGCGCTCAGGCCTGATGGACGTCCTCATCGGCCACTCCGTGCCACCAGCACGAGTAAACTTTCCTTCCTGCGGTGGGACGTAAACCAAAGTCAACTAAAAACCCTCCCTCAGCAAACTTTCCAGTAAGTAGGACTCAATTAACCAGCATCACACATTCATAGTACAAATGGTCTCAGAATAAAGGCTGTTAGTCGGTAAAAATCCTCAAAACACCTTCAGACTGAAAGATGAGCCGTGTTGAGTGCGGGTAGACAGGCCGTTCGTTACATCACCGAGCCCTAATGATTCACATGGTTCTCTAACTCACGGTGTGTGTGCTTCACTCCTAAGGTAGCGGGGGTGCTATATACGCTTCGTTCAAGGGGTTTACTGTTTAAGAACGTGGCGTTTTCTTGTTGCGCTGATCCAGGAGAACTCACAGTGCTTTCCTTCAGGGTATTCGGGGCAGGCGGTGTCTCCTATTCTCCACACTCTTCTCTGCGCCGAGTAGGGGATGGGCTTCGGGGGACAGGTGGGGCCTGCAGCCCAGCTGGACCGCATGTGCCTGTGTGCCCCGGGCCTGCCTCTGCTCATTGGCCCCCAGCGTCCCCAGGTGCGTGGGGACAGTGTCCCCGGGTGCGTGGTGGCTGCTGTGAGGGTTCACTCGCCAGCACGGAGCTGTGGCTTTGAATTCCATTTCCATGAAGCCTTTAACACCCCACCCACACTCCGTCCCACCCCACCTGCTCCCGGGGCCCATCACTTGCGACCGAGGAGCCCGTCCTCAGTGACAAAGGCGGGGTCTCCCAGACCTGCCAACCTTGCTCCTTCTCGGGGCAGCAGGACAGGTGCGTCCTGCCCAGTGACTTGCCAGTGACTTGTGGTCCCGTTCTGTTCTCTGGGAGGCTGCTATGCAACGGGCCCTCTTCGGTGACTGTCGGGTGCTGGGGTCCCTGTGGACTCGGGGCTGGGACTTCGTACAGTGCGGGCGTCCTTGTCTGCCCGCAGCACGAAGGCGGAGTGCACCTCCCTGGGAGGGGTGGGGCAGGAGGGGGCGTGGGCCCGGCCCACAGAGGAGCCTCACAGCCCTCCTTCCCCTCGGCCCGGCCTGCCGCCAGGCCCGGGCGCAGCGCCGCAGGCACTCACTAGCTGTGAGTGCGCAGGTCGGCACCGCGGCTCGGCTCTCAGGGAGCCACGGCGGGGGCTGAGACCCGGAGTGATTCCGGCTGCTCGGCTGGCCGAGGGTCACCGCGCCCGGGTCCCCACCTTCCTGGGGGCGCCCAGCCCTCACCCCGAACCCTGGCGTTCCCTGGGTCCTCCTTTCACCTGCCACGGCAGATGTGGACCCGACCTCCGTGGCCACCCGAGCCACTTGAAGAATGTGGGCTTGTCACCATGGATGATCGCAAGTCTGCTGACCTCGACGTGCCAGTTGTTAGGTGACCCCACACAGAAAAGCTTCCGAAGGTCGAAGGTCATAACAAGTGCTGGGCCTTCATGGGGACGTCCCCGAGCCGAGCCCTGGACTTCCCTTCTCAGCAAGTCTGAGGTTACTCAGAAAGGGGGTGGGGGGAGTCGGGTTGTGGCTGGCCCTGGAGGCGGGGGAGGGAGACCTGGGTGGGAGCGGGCCTCATGCGGGACCCCGTCTTCCCCTGTCACACAGACGGCTGGCAGCCAGCCAGTCGTACGTGTGGCGCCTCAGGACACAGTGGCTGATGCCGTCACAGACACTGCGGTGTGCACCTCCACTCACAGCGTCCCCATGCTGCCGAGTGCCTGTCCCCACGTCTGGTTGTCTCCCTCGCCTGCGCGGCCTCCTCCGCCTTTGTGTGTCGCCTCCGTTCTCCCGGGCACTTTCTGACTTTCGCTCCGTGTCCCACGAAATTTCCTTCCGTTACTTCCCTGAGTTCTTACTCTGTCTTCCTGTGTTTGTCCCTTTCTGCTTGTAATTTTGCATTTCTGATTCAAGGCGATTTTCGTGTCCTCAGATGTCTGTTTGAATGCGTTTTGTTATGCTTTTAGGGTGCTGAACCATGGTTTTCTTTCTGGTCGGGATTGTTTTCGGGGGGATTTTTATGGTGTCGGCGGTCCCGAAGGACCGCTGGTCTGCGGGCCCCCCTCCCCGTCTGCGAGCCCGTCGGGCGCGGCCGCTGCTGTGCGTGTGTATTTGGGAGGCTGGCGGGGAGCGTCAGCCTCCTGCTGGTTTGGTCTGCTTCACTCACGGGACCCGAATCGTTCCCGCCTTTCCTTCTCTGTGTCTTCACCACCCAGCACCGAAGGGCCCGTCACCCGCCCTCTCCCCCTTTTGAAGACGGCACGGTGCCTGCCCCCCTGCGCTGTGCGGACGGCGCCGCCCTTCCTTGCACGCCCTCTGCTCCACACACGGGCTGCCCTCGCCCTTTCGTGTCTCTGGTGGGTGGCTGTCACCCCTCCGCCGGTGCCCCTCCCCCAGCCATCCCTGTGTCCTCCTGCCCGTGCTCATCACGGGGCCCACGTGGGCGGGAGTGGGCGGGAGCCCCGGGACCCACCCTCCAACTGCGTGGCATGTCCTTCCCCAGCCTGTTTCAGACGCCGCGTTCTCTGTCTTCAAGCTTTGCTCAGGGCGCGGTCTGGGTGGATTCCGAGAGCCGCCTGCCCTTGAGCCCTGCCTTTCGGGAAGGGCTATGGGAGGCAGGTGACTGGGTGGCTGCCCTTGCCTTCCGCCACCTGGAGGTCAGGCACTCAGGCCAAGACCTCATGCCAGTGGCTCAAGGGGCTCGGAGTTCACCGTGTCCGTTTCCGTCTCTGGTGCCTGCTCGGAGCCTGTCACAGAACTGCAGAGGAACCAGCAGGCTGAACCTGGGACAGGAAGCTTCCACGCTGAATGCAACCGTTGAATGAGACGGCGCCGATTAGAAAATATTAAATAAGTAACAGCACAGACCATAAATCATGTGGCACAAGTCACGACGATGGTTTGCAAGTGACTGAGGAAGTGGCGGCCGTGGGTGTCACAGGCGGGTGCTGTCTGCAGCCGGGCCTGCGGTGACCCACAGCGCCCGAGACACCGCTGGGGCGGGGCTGGTCCCCGGCGTCCAGCTCTGTCAGCGAGGACAGTGCCACCGCAGCGTGCACAGTCGCGGCACCGCGAGAGCGAGGAGTTTCCCTTTAGCTTCTGCGATTGGTCTGGCGATTTGTCCTTAGTTCAAGGGGAAGCAGGAACCAAAGGCTGAGTTTTCCGAAGGTTACAGGCATGGGCCGCGTGGGCCATTTTTGAGCCAGTTTTGGAGTGAAGCTGATTTGGTCTTCAGGGTCCGGAGGGAAAGGAACGGCTCGCATGTGGGTTTTCCCTGCTGTATCGAGAGAGCGTGCCACGTAATACTTGCCAGAATGTGCCGAAGCGAAGGACGAGTTTCTTGAACAAAACGTATAGGTTTTGTACATTTCCAATATCAATAAACCAGTCACAATAGTTTATTACAAGAGTTTCTGCTCACATTATTAAAAATGACTATTTTAAATCTGTAAAGCTAAGTAAATATCAGACAATTCAGGGCATAATGAGGTTACTCGTAATTGATGATGGTTATTCCCGGAGATAAGGTTTAAAGTCTTCCCCTCAGATGTCCCATAAACTCTCACGGCTCCACCGGGGCTGGCGTGTGCAGCCGAAGTTTGCAGGAAGCAAATTCGATTAGAGCGCTGTGTGCTTTCCGAGGCCGTCTCAAGTGAAACTTTGTTTGTTCCAGAAGCGGGCCTGCCGGAGCTGGGACGCAGCTGCGCAGTGGCGGGGCTGCCCACAGGTGCCAGCCGGCGCCCGGGGGCCCTGCTGGGGCCGCGAGGAGCCGGAGGCGCCGCCCCGAGGCCGCCTGCCCACGCCGAGGCCGGACAGCAGCCGGGGGCCACCAGCTGCCGGGGTAGGTTCCTGTTTCTGCCGCAGCAGCCGGGAACCCACTTAAACATTTTACTAGAAAGTGCCAGTGACCGTTGTTCTGACCCGTCTGCGGCTGTGATTTGTTGACTAGATCCCGCCGAGCGGTGGAAGGAGCTCAGCCCAGCCCTGCGCGAGGTGCCTTGCGGGGGAGTCTGTAAGTGCCTTAACCTTCTCACGTCCCGTCGGCGCAGACCTGCTCTTAAATTTCAGGTCCATAAGACACAGTCGTCAAAAACGGCAATTACATTTCCAGGGAATGGAGGGTGCAAATAAAACGGCACAGGTTGATTTAAGCTTTTCTTGGCATTCTTCTGGGGTGCAAACTAACTTGTTTGCAGCTTCCAGTTGGAAATAGACATTGCAAACACATTTAAAGTGTTTTTAAAAGCAGGAATCGGAAGGGAATGGGACACCAGATACGATGAACGCAGACACCTTGGCCGTACATTTGGGAGAGAGGCCTGCCCTCACTTAATTATCCAAGGAGGAACCAGTTTGTCCCTCCTGGTCGCTGTGTCGGCCCTTCTCTCCAGTCCATAAACGCCCCACAGCTGCGGGGAGAAGTGCGGTGTTCGCACCGTCAGTTCGGAGCAAAGGCGGTTGGTCGGTGGGTCTGAGCGCTGTCCGGGCGGGCGGCAGGCAGGGACGAGTGTGCGTTAGCACGGTAACACCTTTGTTATTAATTCTGAGCTCATTCCAAGAACAAGTTAATACATCTTTGATAACCTCTGTCATTCTTGGGTGATTCAATTTAAAATCAGGAATCCTGATATTGCAGTGAAATAGAATAGTTTAATGTCCACACAGAAGCCAGGAGTGTGTGTGCGTGTGTGCGTGTGTCCGCGTGCCTGTGCATTTCTGCCTTCGCCCAAAGATTTCTAGAGAAACCCTATCGTTCTGTTTTTGATGAGCAAAGACTGAGTCAACAAAGGAGATCCTCAGTGACAGACGGCAAGCTACTGTGTTTCACAGTGATAGGCAACGATGTTGCTTTAAGCCAGGACTGACACTGTGTCCGTTGTGCCCCCCCCCCCCCCCCGTGACCCCCTGATAATCTGAAGCCATCAGACAGGCATGAGAACAGCGCCGCATGGCAGAGTCACTCCGTGGAGGCGGGCTCTGCTCCCTCGCGTGCGCTGTCTCCAGGTAAATCCCCGCAGGCTGTGTAGTTCTGCATGGGGGGCGCGGGGTGGGGACCAGAGATCCAGCACTGGGACCGCGCTGTTTCGGGCTGACGCACGGGACTGTCCGATGCGCCCGGCAGTGCCGGGGAGTAATATTTACCTTGAGAAACGTGACCCACGCTGGGCCCCGTGCGTCGCTGCCGCTGACCTTCCGCCTTCTCGCCCCGCAGCAGTGGGACGCGCCTCCCCCGCCCGCCCGAGGGGCACGCACGCCCAGACCGAGACATGGGCCTGCGCGCTCTCAGAGGTCGCGTTCCGGCACGAGGGGCTTAAGGGAAAAAAATTTGGCTCAAGTGACTGATTGGGTCGTTCCGGCTAATATAGTCTGTTTGAACAACAGTACCTGTTTGAGGAGGGTTTTTCCTTCCTTTGCAATCCCCCAGGCTCGCCTCTGCCGTGTTCCACAGGAAATGAGTGTGTGAGCAGAAGGCCTATATTGATATGTAAATATATCATTTTTTGTTAATGCTTGATATTCTTTTTCATCTGGATTTCAGAAACCGACTTTACAAAATCAGTTCCTCTCTATTTGTAGTTATTTTCAATAAAATTTCACCCAGGCTTGGGAGATGTAATATTTGCACCCACTATTTCTAAGAGTCTAATGTAAATAAAGATTGAAATGTGAATTTGAAAAGCCGCACCCCTGACGTTTGAGCAAGCCATATATCTGCTTCTCCTAATAACGCGGCCGGTTTCCCTGCTAAGCTGTTAAAATAATAAGGCACTATTTTTGTATTCTAGAACATTGAAAGTTCAGTGTTAAATAAAAAGCAAATAGTATTTTTAGCGATGCGGGGTCCCAGGGAGCAGCGCTTAACACAGATCACCGGCGGGCGGCGGGCAGCGGCCGGCGCGGCAGACGGCTTCATTAGGCACGCAGCCCCGCGCACAGGCGCCTGCTGCCCGGGACGCGCCCGGGGCCCCGGGCGGGGCCGTGCGGAACTCCTGGCGGGAACCTGGCAGTGCTTCTCGGTGCGTCGGCGCTTTCCCCAGTAACCCCGGCACCCCCCGGTTCCCTGGCGTGTTTCCGACCCGGTGGAGTATCCGCGGATCTGATCAGCTCTGCTCTGAACTCTGCGTGGCCGTGTGAGCCCGGCGCCGAGTTCCAGTCCTCCTCCTGTCCCTGAGCGTGTCCTCATTCTTATCATGGGTCACTTCTCACGGAGGCAAGGACTCCCCACGGACCTCCTCAAACTTGTTTTCCAGGTGGGCGTGCCGGCCTCTTCTCTGTGGGGTCCGTTCCAGCTTACGTCTCGACGCCCCCGTCGGTAGTTGCCGATAGAGTTCTCTCTGGCGGTCACTGGGAAGGTCCAGCCCGTCCTCATGGTGTTGTTTGGCAACATCTCTCAGCCCCGAGTCACTGGGCTCTGGTTACTGACGGCTGGAACAGGGCCATCCTCTGCTCGTGAGGTGGGACAGGGCGTTACGTCATTTGGGGTGTCCCCGCAACGCTGCGGCCAGGCTGCCCTCTCTGCTGGGCTCCGTCCGGTGCTGCAGGTCCGGAGTCAGCGCCGACGGTCACTGTCACTGGCAGGCTCCCTTTCCTTCCACGAGGGGCTCCGGCACTGGACCGGGGCCTGGGCGCTGCCTTCCTGTCTCGGGCCAGCTCAGCCCGTAGGGTCCCAAGCGCGACGTGGAAGTCGCACCGTGCTTTGCAAACTCAGACCCGTCACATGAGACCTAACAAGGCTGCCGGAGCTCTCCAAGATAGTCCAAAAAGATGTGTGAAGAGAGGCGGGCCCGTAAGATGGAACCGCACATGGGGGGTGGTGGCTGGCGGGAAGGTGCAGTGCCCCCAGCACCTCGTTTTCCAGGGGATCGCCTCGGACACTCTCACGCAGGAGTCCTCGGGGAGGGCCACCCTCAGGTTTCCCGGGTTGGGGGGCAGCCTGCGGCCGCCCCCTCTCAGCGCCGTTCCCCAGCTCTGTCTCTGCGCTGGTTCCTGGCACTGGACCCGAGCCCGGTGGGAGGGCTGAGGTCTGGGGGCCGGAGCGTTGCCCCCTCCCTTCCTTAAGGGCAGCCTCTCAGCCCTCCCTCCAGGGTCCCAGCTCCTGCAGAGACGGCCCCTGTGGCCCCACCCGGGCTGGTCCCCCGAGGGTGGGCATCCCACCGTGGGGGTGGTTGGGTCGCCTGGCCCTGCCCTGTGTGGCTTTCCTCTGCCCTTTGCGAGCGTGAGGACCTTGATGAGTGGACACATTCTCCTGGGAAAAGAGAAGAAAAGATTGCGGTTTTAAACAGGCCTCTGGGTCAGAGACAGACAGAGTGCCCCCAGCTTGGGGCTCAGCACGGCCTTCGGGAGTGCTGGCCCGGCCGGTCCTGCTAGGCTGCACGGGGGTGGGGGGTGTCAGATAGAAAAATTGTCAGGCCTTTTAATACTGCCCATCACTGGTGCTTGTGGGTTTTATTGCCCAAACTGAAAACCAGCATGGAGACCGTGGTTTTTGGTACCACAGACTAGCACCCCCGCCCTCTTCCTCCCAAACGGATGTGGGACCCCAGCCTGCTCGTTGGAGCCAGCGGCAGCTCCTGGAGTGGGGAGCCCTCCTGAGCCTGTGTGTCGTTCCTGTTTCCACGCTGACCCCATGGCCTGACTGTGGGGGAGGGCGCCGCAGGGGCAGAGACGGGCGAGGGGGGTGGTTCGGTTCATTTGGCCTGCAGGACGGGGGAGGGGCCCGGTCGGATGATCACTGGTTCTAAATGGACGTACATTTTCCTGCGCTGCTTTTATCTCCAGATGGGTGACCTTTACAATGTTTGTTTTGTTTGTTTGCCCGTCTGTCTCGCTGGCGATGGCTTTGCACATCTGTAGCATCTGGAAATGCTGCCGTGGAGCAGGAGTGGAGCCCGGCGCCGGCGGAAACAAGGCCGTCCGCCTTCTCCTGGGCCCGCCGTGCTGGTTCTGCAGGCCGGCGTCAGGCCAGGGCCAGGCCAGGGAGGGAGACGGGGTGTTCCCACGCAGATGAAGGGAGATCGAGAAGGCAGAGAGGTTCGCTCGCTCTGCGGGCCCCGTTCTGGCAACAGCTGGTCCTTGTCGGCCCTTCACCCGCACCCCCGAGAGACGGAAACGCGGTCGAGAGGTGCCCGCGGGGTCTCATGGGTCGTTCCGTGGGGAGAAACTGCCCTGTGCATTTCCCCTTTGGGGTATCGGGCCCTGGGGTCCATCGGTGCAGCCCTGGAGTTAGAGATAGGGCAGGGAGGTCCCGGGTTAAGTGAGGGGCCGCCGCGCACCCAGGTCAGATGGTCAGGAGGTGAGGGCTGGGCCTGGCCCCCCCTGCTGCTCTGGCAGGGTGCCTGCAGCCAGGGTGAGGTGCAGGCAGGGCTCCTGCTCTGGTGCGAGGCTGCTCTCCCCTCCCCAGGGGCGCGGACGCCAGGGTCTCCGTGGACCTCGGCTCCAGGCACGAGGAGAGCTTCCTGGCTCAGACCCAGGGCTGAATTACTCCGACTGGGCAAGGGACGCTGGCCGAGGGGAGCTCTGGTGTGTGAATCCTGAAGGGGACGCGCATGAACAGACTCACCGACGAAACCTTACGCTCGAGCTTCCGACAGCGAACGTTTCTCCGGAACGTGGGTACCAGGAAAACAGTGTCACTGAAAACATCTTACAGATTTAGATCATTTCCCGGCTCTGAAGGAGCACAGTGCCTTCTTCAGATGATGAGACAACAGAACAAAAACCTCTTTCTCTAGGATAAATATGTTAACCTACGAGAGCATAGTGAAAGGGAGAGAGAGGAAAGTTAGCGTTTTAAGAAAATGCACGTTAGACTTGCAGGGTAGCCTAAGCTCACACAGACGCGTCCCCTCCTGCTGCGGGGGAGCGTTAAATGCGGGGTCAACCGTGTAAGTGAAGAGAGGAACCAAAGGCGGGACGTTGACACAAACGCACGCCCTGTGGCTGTCCTGCGTCTCGGCCTCCGTTGGCTGTGGCCTGGGAGGGGGCCCGGGGCGGGCACGGAAGTCCCATTTCCAGAGATGGATGTGGCTTTGGCCAGTGGAGGCGTGGGAGCCAGAGTTTGGACCCTGCACGAGGCTCGGAGCCTTGCAGACCTGCCTGTGCCTTAAAAGGGGATTTGAAATTCAAACACCGGCCATGCGTGGGTGTGGGCTCTGATCCGATTTCCGCTCAGCAGTGCCAGAACCAAAGCCAAAGCATTAATACAACACGCAGATGTTGAAGTCCTGAAGGGCTACACAGTGACGAGTGCAGGACTGTCCCTGGTCTTCCACCGCCGAGCACACAGACCACGAAGAGAAACCAGCTGAGGGAAGGGTGAGATCACGGGGAAAGCACAGATTTGCCACTGTTGGGGGGGCGCTCAGGAGCCGTCACGAACAGGAGAGGACAAGCCTCCAAGAACGTGCAGTAACAAAGGAAACCCGGGTTCACAGAGGTGCGCATTTTAATTTTTAGAAGTGATGAAAGAAGAGCACAGTGTGAAGAAGGAAAAAGTAATTGGAAGGATAAAAAGAACTTTAAAGTGAATGATGCGGGCGTTGAGGTTGAAGGGGAAAATGTCAGGTGAGACTCAGCGGAAGGCCGATTTTGTGAATTGGAAGGTAGATGGGGGGCGGTTCCAAACCAGGTCACGAGAAATAAAGATGGAAGGTGTGCAAGTGGGGCCAGGAGACGCAGAGGAAAGAGTGGGACGGTCCGTTAGGGAATCTGGACTGAAGGGACTTCAGGTGGGAGAGGGAAAGATGCTGAGAAGATCAGAAAAGGCATTGGCTGAGAAACTCCAGAGTTGAGGAAACCAGGAAGTTTTGCGGCGGAAGGTGGCGGCGAGGGGAACCCCCTGGCAGATGCTGAGACGTGTGACCTGGCCGCGGCGATCAGAGGGTGTGCTGCGGCCCAGGAGTGGACGCGCCGACCGATGAGTGAAACCGGGGGCCTTACACGTGCCCGTGTGGCAGCCTGATGTCACAGAGGAGGTCCCTGCAGGTCGGCTGGAAGCGACCGGGTATTCTGTGAATAGCGGGAGGTCAGTTCCCACCCCTAATGTGAGGAGAGGTGAAATTGGAGGGAGCTCTGCCTGGCACGGAATGCAGGCGGGTGGGGGGGGGACCTAGTGTGCAAAGCAAAACGAAATACCTTCCGTCTTTATGAGAAAACATGGGAGAATATGAGGTCAGGGGGATTTATAACGTGTAATAAGCCCACAGGGTTTAATTTAATGTATTTGACTCTGTATTAAGACTGTTGCATGTTAAAATTCCCTCATCACTGTTTAGGAATGTGTCACAAAGCAGGGCAGTACTTGCAGCACACAAGTAGACAGTCGCAGGTAAATCCATGGGCGGAAGTGGCAGAGAAGAGGAAGCCCAGTGAGTCAGGAAGTGGGTGTCGGGCCTCACTGGTGATTAGGGGCACGCGGATTAAAGCGTCAAGTCAGCAAAGGTACAACCTCACTGATGACGGTGTGGGTGAGGAGACCGTGTAGATGCAACTTAAACATGCCAAACGTTCAAACACGCTGCACGAAGAATAAAGAGACTCCTGAGAAAGTGAACTGTCAGGCTCGGGGTGCTGACACTCAGCCCTGAGGGGCGGGGCCCCGGGCTCGGAGGGGGTTCAGTGGCATCCGTGGTGCCGTCTCTCTATTCCATGCGGAAGGGGCTCGGCAGTGGGAGCAGCTGGAGGAGCGGGACCCGAGGCCCTCTGGACCCCAACACGAGGATCAAAACCTCTTCGAAAGCTTCCTTGTCTCGCTTGGTGAAAAAACACCGGAATTGGGTTGTGTCGAACGTGGTGTTTGCCCCGTCGCCGGTCACTGCAGGCTGACTCCACAGGCAGCGAGGCGTGCTCACCGGCCGGCCCACAGGGCGCAGCTGACCCTCCCTTCTGGCCATCGGGCCCGAGGTGCGGTGCAGAATCTCCCCTCCGACGTGCGTGCCCCCCAGGGCCAGTGCAGGCCTGTGGCCACTGCAGGGTCCAGGGACTCGAGACCTCACTGCTCTGCCCCGTGTCTGGATCCGGGGCGGGACAGGCTCATCCTTGGCTGTCACTGGCTCCGTGCTCTGGGCGCCGTGCTCTGAGAGGGACGGCGACCGGCTGGAGCATGTTGAGAGGCGGACGGGACCCCGTGGGAAGCCGACGCCTCCTCTGGGGATGGAGCGCTGGCTGCAGGGGTGAAATGAGCCATTTCTGCAGGTTCTTTAGGCTTAACATTCCGGGTCCGGGTCCTCTTATTGGTGTGGCTCCGTCTGCGTGACTGTCCCCGAGTCTTACTCGCTCTGCCGCCAACCTGTCTTCAGAGACCTCCCGTCTACCAGGGGAATGGGGTGGGGCAGGAGTGAGACTCGCCAGTGAGGACCCTTTTTAAAAGCATCGTTTTGTTCTCTGAGCCACGTGGTGGTGACAGTGATGATGACGATGATGACGTTAACTAAAAAGCATTATTTGCCCCCCGCCCACCCCAGTCCCTGTCTTCTTGCCTCCTGACCCCACCCACCCCACTCCCTCCTCCCCTGCAGTTTGGAGTGGGCTTCTCAGGCGTCGGCCTGACCTCACCCTACAACCCTGGTGCCCGGGGCTGCCTGTCCCCACCCGGGGCCCGGCTGCTGAGGGTCTCATGACACGTCTCCTGGCCAAAGGAGGTGAGAAATGCTGCACCCCTTCCCCCGCTTTTTGGAGATTTAATGTGCATTAGACTATTAAAGACCCTTAGCAGCCCAGTAAAGAAACCTGTTTAATTTTCTCCCATGTCTGTTTCCAAAACGCCCTTTTATGAAGGGGCGCTTGTTACACACGCCCTTCCGAGACCGAGGCGGGGGGACACAGGCCTGACGAACAAACCCAGCCCCGAATTCCTCACGGTGTCCAGGGCCGCCACGGCCTGGGCACCGCCGGACTGCTCCAGCATCCCCCGTCATGGCCTGTGTGTGACGTCAGAGACAGCCTCTCCAGTCCTGGAGCACTGCGACCTCAGGCAGTCCTCCCTGCCTGGTGTCCTCTCCCTCCTTGTAGGGCTCGATCCCACCGTGGTGGTTCCCTGGGGACACCTGTTTTGGGTGGAGCCTCCCCCGACCCTCACCAGGTAGAACCAGCGCCACTCAGCTTCGAGGTGCTCACCGAATGAGCTGCCCTGTGCGTCAGCTGCCGTCAGGAAGTCTGAGTCTCCTGTCGGGTGCCCGTGGGTCCGGGAAGCACTGCCTGCAGGGAAGCCGGGACACTGTCGTGGACCCGATACTGTCCTCCCCACCGCCGGGCCCACCCCACCTTTCCTGGCCTCCGCTGGCCCAGGGAGCCCACTGCCACCTCGGGGTGGCCTCGGAGAGCAGGGCTGGCTCCACTCGGGGCTGCAGAGCCACGAGGTGCTTCCCCAGTGTGGTGGCCACGTGTGACAGAGGTCTCTAAATGCGGGAGGAGACCCCTCACTTCCCAGTGGTGCAGTGTCCGGCCACCAGCTCCCCCTATTCTCTGCAGGGGAAGGTGAGGAGGCGGGAGGCCGGCTCCAGGAGACGGAGGGCGGCAGGCCCTGGCGGGCTGGTGACCCCGGGCTCTGTCTGTCCCCATCCCTTGAGAGGAGCGGCTTTTGTGTTGAATCCCAGTTCCGAATTTGGAGGTCATCTCTGAGAATTCTGTGTTATGGATGCGCAGGTGTTTTCATTCCCTTTCCCTCAGAGCAAGAGGAGGAACCGCACTGGCTGTGACCACGGCTACGCCAGGCACCGCGGGAGGCGCGTCAGCTCTGGACCGCAGCCCCTCCTGCCCCCGCGGACCCGCGAGTCTCACCGCGCAGTATCACTGTGCGGAGCTCTGCGGGGGCGCAGACATGGATGGGGCTTCCTCACGGGGGAGGCCTGACCCTCCCCCGGCAGAAAGGCCCTGACTCGCCCAGGGCTCCGATGGCGCGCAGCGTTTTTGTGAATGAAGTGTTTTTACTGAGACGGGTGCGTTTTCAGACGCAGCAGCGCTGTCTCCGCACACACCTGACTGCAGCGCCGCGCAGGGAGCGCCCCCGTGCGGCAGGAAAGCGTCAGACCTGGGCGGTCGTTCCGCCGTGTTCCCACTGCGTCGCGCTGGTCCACCGCGTGCCCCCGAGGCGTGGCCCGTACATGCTGTAAGGGCGGGCACACGGCCTCGGAGTGGGGCCCCCCCTCACAGGTGGAGCCCGGGCTCTGGAGACGCAGCGCTGCGTGCACGGAGACGCAGCCCAGCGGAAGAGTCCAGTCGGTGGAATCAATGCCCACCCGTGCTCTCGTGTCGTTTCAGGGACATTTCAACCACACTGAGAACGCCTAGACGGGCGAGCCGGAAAAGGGACACTCCGGTTTTGGTCCTGAGCCTCCACGTGGCGGCGAAATCGAACCTCTTACGGACGGATGGGGGTGCCCACCTGTCCCTCGGCCTGGTAGCCCACCGCCCTCCGCGATCCAGCCGAGCACCCGGTCACTTCCAGAGAGCCTGCACGCTGCCAGCACTTCCGAAGCCTTCGTCCCGCGTGTCTTGGTTGAGAGGAGCCCAATGGTATCTTCCAGAAACTTCAGCCTCAAAGTTCCTGTGAGGTTGGAGAGCCTGTGGCTTGCGAGGGAGCCACAGCCGGATGTGGCCTCGCCGCCCGCGCCCCAGGGGCCCTGGGGGCGCCCAGGGCTGTCTGTGCACTCTTTTCTGGTGGAAACCCTTATTTTTGTATTCCATGCCCTGTAACCCGGAACCGATTTTAGTAAACGCTTGCATCCAAACTGTTCCGTGTGGTTCTGCAACCGGGCACATGAGACACGGGGCCCCTTTGACATGAAACGGGGTTTCCCTTTCACCCCGGGCTTTCAGCGAATCGCCTGACTGGGCAGACTGGCGCCGTCTTCCCTGCGTCTGGAGGCTCCCCGAGATGTGCCGGTCCCCTGTGGACAAGGCCCTAACAGGCGCAGTGGGTGACAGGATCGCTGTCAGCTTCTCTCCCTTCCCGGGCCAGAGGCGGGACGAAGCCCCGGGCTGCGGGGATGGCGTGTGTCCCCCTCGTGGGCCGGTTCTCTGTCCAGACCAGGAGCGGCCCAGTCCAGCAGGGAGCCTCGCCTTGGAAGACCAGATAGGAGAGGACAAGGAACTGGGGGATGGCATTCAAAAGCATGGCAAACAGCTAAGGGAACTCCAGTAACACCCCTTGAAATGTTTTTCCTTCCTTTACAATATAGTCTCTTTCCAAAAATTTTTAATGCTGAAAAATTCTACCTCAAATCCACACCTACTGAAGAAAAATGTTGCCATTGTCGACAAGTAAGAGTGAACTGTAACTATGATGGTCATTCACAGCCGCGACACTCAGGGCGGCTGATGGGGGCATTTCGATGGGCGTCCTCGTAAAGCCCGCGGACCCGGCACGCAGCAGCGGCCGCCTCGAGGGGCGGCACCGCGGACACGTCCCCGCGGCAGGAAACGTGAGCTGAGCGTCACTGTCCACGGCGCAGAATCCCTCCGCGCCGCACCCACCGCGCGCCTGGGGATGCGCCTCGAGGTGCTCCCCACCCACCATGCGCCCATCTGTTCGCTCTCCCACAAATTGCTGGATAGACACTTTTGTAGAGTTTCCTACCGTTCGTATGGGAACATTCTAGAAGTCGTGTTCCTGGGTCAGAGGGCACACTCCGGTGTTCTTGCCCTCCAGAAAGGCGGCGCCCGAGCCCAGGTCCCTTTGGTCTCGCCAGCACGGGGCGGAGCGAGGTCTTGTTTGGGTTGTTTTGGCCGAGCTCCGAAGCGGGCAGAGCGGACAAACCCGGGAGCCCTTTCGCGGCGGCCGAGCTCCCCTCAGGCCTCAGTCTCACCAGCACCAGGGAACTGATAGACCTGCCCCGGACCTGTGGTCCCCAGTCCGGGCTTGGGAGGGGCCCTGGCGTGCCCCCAGCCTCACCCTGGACGCCGGCCCTGCCTGGGACGCAGATGCCAGGACCGGAAGGCCTGCCTCGGGGGGCCTGAAGCCGGGTCTCTGCAGCCCCGGCAGCGGCCGGGCCTCATTCAGATCGGACTCTCCCGCTCTGCGTCACTCTTGGAAAGTTGGGGTCTTAACAAAAGCAGCAGACAGGCGCGGCCGGAGCCAGCGGGCGCTGGGAGGGCAGGGAGCGCCCTGAGGTGCAGCAGGGGCCCTGGGAGGCCCTTCCAGCTCTGAGGTCCCGTGTCCCCAGCTGCCCAGGGTCCCTCTGAGTGTAAGGCACGCACATGGCAGGGAGCCTGGAAACCCGACACTGGCCGTGAGGCTTGAAATAACCCTGAACGTGATCGGAGAGCCCTTCCTAAGCATTGCCCTATGTCCCACTTTCTCTGCTTTGATTCCCAACAGTGCACAAGGGACACCTGGACTTTTTCATTTGGCATTTTAAATGTTTCCTCTGACATTCAAACTCTCTGAACGAGGACTCCTCCGAGTCTGACCCCCAGGCTGGGCCGCAGCGGCAACTCTCCCTCCAGGACAGGGAGTGGCACCCTGCCCCTGTGGCAGCCAAGCACAAACAAGGGGACCTCGAAGTCAGGAACCACCTCAGTGGCACCGTGTGAGCCTCCCCGCCCTGCGCTCGGGGGCAGGAGCCCCGCAGGGTCCCGGGAGGCCACTCCTCCTCACCCCTGCATGAGCCATGTGGGGCCTGAGGACAGGAGAGCCGGCCCCCACCACTGGGGACACACCTGGACCACACTGAGGACGGGAGCGGGGGCGTTCCCTGGCCTCCGAATTAGGAGTAAGTCTGCTAAGAAAACGTCCCCCAAGCTCTTTCACTAGGGAGCTTTCTCCGCACGCAGGGCCCGTGAGGAAAGCTGGCACACTGCTGGGACTCGTGTGACCATGGGGTGGGTGGGCGGTCCTGGAGCCCGAAACTGTCCCTGCAGGCCTCACCTCCCCTGGGCCCGCCCCCTCCCCCCAGGTCAGGAACTGCAGCCGAATCCCTTTCCCTGTGTCCTGAGCTGGGGCCTCACACAGCTGTTCCAGTAGCCCCAGCTGTAGCCAGTAGAAGGGGCCGTGGAGGCCCCAGCAGCTGGCTCTGGGGACAGCCTGTCCAGCCAAGCCATGGGCCAAGGGAGTGGCAAGGAGACAGGTGCGGGATCCAGAGGTGCAGGTCGTCGGGGAAGCGGTGTCTGTCCCCACCAGCCTGTGGATGGGGCACCCACAGGCTCAGGCTCCACCTTGGCCATGGTGAGTGGGGCCCAGGAAGACACAGCCAGAGCAGCCTTCCCCGGCCGCACAGTCCTCCGTCCTGCAGAGGGCGCCAGACAGCCCACTGCAAAGCCCACCAGTGATGAGCCAGAGATGGAGGCAGAAATCAAATGCCATCGTACTGAGCACGAGGGTGACACATGGGGGAGAGACCCTGGTCCTCGGAAAGACTCTGTGGGTGTCCGGGCAGGGCTGAGCTCTGGAGGCCCCGGGTGTCCCCTGCTGTCCGTTTCCCTGCTGAGTGCCCAGCACCCTCGGGCCCCGCGCAGCCCCTCAGGCGTCCGAGTGGACACGGGACGAGAGAGATCAGCCTGCCTCCGCCACCCGCGCACCACCGTGACACTGACAACACGGCAGCCGTGAGCAGGAACTGCAGCCTCCCACACACCCCGCGGCGGGCCCCGATCCCCACGACAACGCCGTGGGCTCCGCCCAGCCCTGCCACCTTACACAGAGCACGGTGCCGCGCCCGGAGGAGCGTGGTCTGGGTCGCAAAGCCGGTGGGTGTCTGCTCTGGAAGCCCCCGGAGTGTGACGAGCCAGGCGACTGTCGTGGACGGAAGACACCCCTCTCCCTTGCGGGACCCTGGGCGACGAGGCGCATGCCTTTCCTCGCAGTGGGAAGCTGTCTTTCCTGGTTCTAGAGGGTGGGCGGAGCCTTAAGGGGCGGGTGCGTGCACAGGGGCGGACTGACGCACAGGTAAAGGGCCTCTTCGCTCCACCCCCGAGACCTGAGTGGCTGCCCCAGGGAGCTCGGAGGCCGGCCCTGTGCGGGGCAAGGATCAACTGCAGCCGCCTCTCTCACCCGTGTTTACAACTGGGCCGGAGCAGCCGGAGCTGCCGGTGGCCTGGGCACCCCGGAGCCCCTCCCGGCCGAGCCCAGGGGCCACGGGGGTGCCACCTGCGCTCCTGTGGCAGTGGCAGCTTTGCATATTTAAAGGAGCATGGCCGGCTTCCTGTCTGAAGTGGGTTTCCCCCGAGAGACCCCCACCATTTGATCTATTTTTGATTAAAACGTAAAAATTAAAAATTAAACCCAGTGGTAGTGTGGCTCCTCGGGGAAAACACACTTGGGTTATGCCACGTTCCCCGCAGTAACCTGGGGACTCTCACGGCAGCGCTCTCCCATCCGTGGGTGGTCTTCTGCTGTCACATGCAATCACGGTGCATCGCCTGCCTTCGCCTGCGTGGGCTGGTGCCTCCCAGCAGGTCCTGATGCAGGGGACGGGCAGGGCTGCTCGGCCAGCAGGAGCCCAGGGGGGCTCGGCACGGCCCCGTCCCCCCGCCAGGTCCCCTGGTGCGGTCTCCCCTGGCCGTGGGACACAGGAGCTCACCTCTCCTGCTCACATCATGTGACATGACCAATGACGGATGTTGCCCCGGAAACCAAAGCAGGCGCAGTTGGCTGTCCTCGGAAAACATGCTCACAGGATCAACTCTGCTCTGTGTCCGTATCCGGCCGCTTCGTCAGCCCGCTTTGGAAATCTGGGAGGCGGGGGTTCGGCAGGAGCAGAGCGCGGCCAGCATTTGCGGCCGCCGCCCCCGCCGCCCCAGGCGCACGCCACACTGGCGTGGTGGGGTGCGGCTCTCTGAGTCGTGACTTCCTCCTCTCCTGTGGCATGTGGCTGGACCTGCCGTGGCTGCCACCAAACAAGGGCGCTCCTGGAGTGAAGGGTTTAATGCGGCCGCCGGCAGCACCGCGCTGCCGTTCTCAGCTAGTGACTGTGTGAGCGTGTCAGGCCCGGGTGGCACGGGCACGCCGAGGCCAGTGTCCCAGCGCCCCGGGGCTGCAGCTGCTCTGCCGTCGAGGGCGCATGAGTGGGCCCGTGCCGCCTGATCACCGGCTAGCGTCCAACGTTGGACACGCGTAGCTTTCCCTTCTGGTCTCAAGGTTCTGGCAGCAGCTCTGGCTCTTGGAAGCTCTTTGGGGAGGAGCGGCAATGAACGCGGCAGGACCAGGCCCAGCAGAGTCTCGAGGCGGCGGCGGCGAGCAGGTGGAGGGGGCTGGGGCCCAGTTCGTGGTTGCCCAGATCCTGCCCTGCGGGGAGCCCGGCTCCCCTGCTCCGGCCCCACCCTGTCTCTGGGGGTGGGCTCTTTTCACCTGGACAGGCGTTGCTGGGGCGCCTGGTGACACCTGGAGCCCAGTGAGCGCAAGAGGGACGAGGGCTGGGGCTGGCAGGGACAGCAGCAGGTCACCCGGCCAGCCCCCTGTGGGGCAGGCACGGGACTCAGCATGCCTAGCCAAGGACATGATCGGGGGACGGGCCTGAGCTGGGCCCCACGTGTCCCCCACCCGGGGGCCGGCCAGCTGGTTCCTGGGTCAGCTAATGTGGCTCCATTTAAACTTAATAAGTGGGACCCTTCCCATCCACCTGGTGCACACCGTCCAACCTCACCCGGACCCTGACTGTGAGGTCCCCCACGTAACAGTCACCCTCGCCCTGGGGGGCTCCATCTGTGTCTCCCACCAGATGCTAAATCTCCCAAGTGAAAAAAAAGCAAATCAAATCTATATCATTTAACTATCAAGTTGGCAAGAATTTTTTTTCTCGCCAATACTTAGGGCTGATGGAGACTGTGGGAAACAGGCATCCGGTCGCCGTGGGCAGGAATGAACGGCACTGCGGTGGCTTTGCGAGCCGGTTTGGCAGAACCTGTCGGTACATAAAGTGCCCCGCTCCTGGGTCCGCCGGCTGCCCTCCTAAGGATCGGTTTTGTGTGCATTTACTCCCAAAGCTGGCTTCCAAGCCCTGTTCCTGGACCTGCTGAAGGGACCACCGTCTTCGTCTCCTTCTGGGGTCAAACACCGTCCAGGGAAGCCATCCAGGGAAGCCGTGACGCCTATCGGCGCTCTCAGACTGAGGGCCGCCGGAGCCGCCCGCCCCGGGGACCAGGGAGTCTTGCACCCCCGTGCCTGCTGCTTTGCACCCGCATCAAACTGTGTCTTCCCGGTGGGACCTCAGTCCCGGAGCCTGGTCTACTCCAGCCTGGGGCCCATTTCACAGACTGTGCCCTTCTGGCCCTGTTCAGGACACCGCTGCTCCTCCCCCCAGATCGGGCCCCAGGCTGCGCGCCTGCGCCCAGGTGCGTCATCTGGAGGGAGGGGAACACAGGCTGATCGAGACCCACCGTGTGGCTGTGGGGAGCACCCTGGGGGAGCCGGTGGCCAGGAGACAGACGCTCCCGATGCCGAAGCCATAACAGAAGTGAGGCCGCAGCAGCAGGCCTCCCCGGCACGCACCGACTCTGGGCACCCACTTCTCTTCCCACTCGCGCCGGGTGGCTTCCTCCTAAGCGAACGGGAAGTTCTGACCCAGACACTCAGTCAGCGCCCAGAGCCCCTCCGAGGCCCTCCCGTCACCGGGGGCTGGACACCTCCGGACCCTCACCCTCCCTGCCCTCCGGCCCCCGCTGGAAGGTGCTGCTGCGTGCTCTCTCTGTCACAAACGAATTAAAGACAACGTCCGGGGTAGGAAGCAATTGTGGAGGCTGGAAGTTTCTGGCCAGGCAAATAAATTGGATTTAAGTATATTACAGTCATAATCTTTTTCTGCCTCCCTCCAGACGGCCTCCGTAGGTGGAAGAATGAGAACGTATTCGCAGGCAAAGCGTGACCTGAGGGAGAAGCCTGCCGGAATCTGGGTTTTCAATAACGTAAGACAATAAAGCTTAGACTTCTAACCTGCTGCAATATGGTCAAAGTATAAAGAGCTTAGCTGCTAATAAAAGGGAAGGGGCCGCCCCTCCCGTCCGATGCTGGGGACCCCCCGGAAGGACGCGTCACGAGGATCATCCTGGATTAGCCGGGGTCACGCAGACACAAGGCCCCTTGTTGACCGATTGTCTGACACTTGTCACCTGCGGGTCTGATATTAATAAGTTCCGTGTGGATTTCCTTGGGGCATCCTCGTCCCTGTAATTGCACACCTCCTGTCGTGACCCTGTGCTGAGCGACTCCGGCACAGGTACCGGTGGCAAGATGTATCTGCATCACCCTTCTGGTTCCGGGCTGTGCCCACCACGCAGCGGTGCCTCCCTCGGTGACACAGGACAGAGCCAGCTGCCCCTCCCTGCGGGGCCAGGCACCCCGACTCCTCTCACCACGGGGGGAGGGGGGCACTGGTAGAATTCGGGATCCCGAGCGGTTTTTGGTTTTTGTCTGAGTGTGTGTGCCTTTCAGATGCTTTATCTGGGGCTCGTGGTTGCCAAGCTGCTCCCCAGACGGTGCCACGTGGGCGGACGACTGGGCCACGTGAGCATGAACACAGCCGGGGGAGGAGCTGTGCTGGGCAGAAATGTCCTTTGATGTGCAAGATGGCAGCGACCCGGCGCTGGCTGTGGAGCACTGTCACCCAGCCTCCGGGCCTGCCCGCACTGTCCCCCTCCTCACAGGTTCCCCACTGGACGGTCTGGTGGCTCCAGGCTGGCCTCTGCCTCCCATGTCCTGTGCCATGCTCTTCTGTGTCATCGGCACTTTAGAATGACCTTGAAGCCAAGATTTCCAGAACATTCTAATTCTGCTAATTCCAGATGTTGCATCATCCCTTGAGCTGCACCTTGGAAGAGCCAGCCCTGTTCCAGAGGGGACACACAGCGGTTGAGGTGTCACTTCTGGGGTGGTCCCTCCCCGGGGACAGAGAGAGGGGTGGGGGATGGCCGATGCTCCTGGAGAGACCCACACTACAGACCCCACTGGGTGCCCAGATCTCTGGGGACCCTGCCCTGGGCCACGTGGAGAGGGGACAGCCTGGCATGGCATGCGTTTAAGCGTGCGGAATACCTGCCTCACAGCCGTGCCCCACTGGGGGACTCAGAACACTCTCCACCGCGATTCCCAGCCCTTACGGAGCCATGGGGGCCTCTCCCTTCGGTTGTCACATACAGACCGTTGACATGTGGCGCTTGCAGGGACCACGCAGCCATGAGGCAGCTGACAAGGGTAGGGGAGGGTGCTGCGCCCCTTGGTGAGGTGCCAGGCTGGGCTTTTAATGTCGCCCAGGCCCTGACGTCGGGGACTGGAGAGGGAGCCACCTGCCTCTGGGGCTCCCAGGAGCCAACACCAAGTCACAGACAGGCCCCCAGTGCTCTCCAGGCAGGTGTGGATGACCCCAGCTGGTGCTTATGGTCCTGAGGCTGGGGTGGGGGGTGTCTGGGGCGGGAGGTGTGCGCACAGCCCACGGGGCTCGGAAGACCAGAGCCCGGAGCAGCAGGGCTCCTGGTCCGACAGGCTGGGGTGGGAAGTGCTGTCCGATGTGCCGGCTGCGCCCTGCACGACTGCATCCTCCTGAGCCCCGAGTCCCTGTCGGGACACAGGCAACACGGGGGTGTTGGCAGATCAGCCGAATTAATCACGGCAGACAGGGCTCGGCCTGCGAAGGGCAGATTACGGGATGAATGGTCTCCCCCCAGTTCCCCATGTTGAGGTACTGACCTCCAGTACCCACTCAGGATGTGACTCCCTTTGGGCACAGAGCCTTTAAAGGTGACTAAGGTTAAATGAGGTCCTTGGGGTGTGCTCCACTCCGCTATGACAGTTGTCCTTGTAAGAACCGAAGAGGACACAGACAAGCACAGAGGACAGACCATGAGAAGGCAGCCATCAACAAGCCAAGGAGAGAGGCCTCAGGAGAAACCCAACCTGCTGGTACCTTGACGTGGGACTTCTGGCCTCCGGAACTGTGAGGACAGAAGTTCCCGTGGTTTGAGCTGCATGTTCTGTGGCGGTTTGCTGTGGCGGCCTGTGCACACTCACGCAGCAGGTGTGCCCACGGCTGCCTCTGCTCGTAGCCTAAACAGAGTCGGTCCTTCGTTCCTCAGTCTCTCCTCCTGAAGGCATTGCTGTCACTAAGCCACATGCGCAGAGGCCTCCCGGCTTGGGGACAGGGGGACAGAACACCTGTGTGGTAGAAAGAAGCACAAGAACACAAGCATTAGCCACGTAAACTCAGTCTGGACCTGACCCTCTTGCAAATGAAAACTGCAAACTCTGGACAGGAAAAAAATCACAGCCTCTCCCCACGTCTCCAGCCTATGCCTGGACCGCATGTGCTTTTACACTCGCTTCAAGAAGTTTGTTAAAGGAAAAGATCTGAGCTGTGATTTGAGCTGGTGCTGAAGAGACAGCGTTTCCACCCCAAGCCAGTCCTGTTGATCATCCACTAAACCAAAGTGGCAACTCTCTGTGGGGGATAAGAACAGAATCCGGTGTCTCTGCGATAGGAAGGAAAGGAAAATGGGGCCTGGTCTCAAGAGAAAAGCCATCCTGCTGAGAAAAGCCTGAGGGGACCTCAAGGTGTTGGAATCAGAAGACAAGGGTTTTAACTATTATGACCATCCTTGGGGAAGTAAAGGGAAACAGGCTGGTGGTGAAAGAGGGGATAAGACATCTTAGCGAAGGAATAGAAATCATACAAATAAGAAGTAGGTGGGAATTCCAGAACTGAGAAATATACAATGTCTGAAATTGAGAATTCAGTGGGTTTCCTTACTGCTAGAGTGGAAATAACAGTCAAGAGAGTCTGTGGACACGAATACAGATGATCCAGCCTGAGGAAGAGAGAGGAAACACACGGGATAAATAATGGCCGGAGCCCTGGGGACCTGTGGGACAGCGTCAGATGCTCTAACATATATGCCATGAGGGTCCCAAAAAGAGAGGAAAGAGAGAATGTAGCAGCAAAGGTATTCAAGCAAATAGGAAATTAAGAAATTTCCTAAATTGGACAAAACACATAAATCCGAGTTTCAAGAAGCTCAGTGAACTCCAAACAGGATAAATAGAAATAAGCCACACCTACGCATCTTAATCAAACTGCTGAAAATCAAAAGAAAGGGACATTTTTCAAGCAACCAGAGAAAAACTATACGTACTGTACACAGAGGAGTGTTATCTGAATGACTACAGACGTCTCCTCCGAAACTATGGCGGCCAGAAGGCGGTGGAACAATGCCTTTGAATTGTGGAAAGAAAAACCCGTCAATCCAGGATTCTGTAATCGGGGGCAGACAGTACCCTTCAAAAATGAAAACGTTTTCAGACTAAGGAACATTCAGAGAATCTCTTGCGATTTATGAGAAATGCTAAATGAAGGTCTTTGAAGGGAACTTCAAATACTTTGAAGGAACTTCCCTTCGAAGGGAAATTTAGATTTTTAAGGAAGTAATGAACAGCTTCAAAACTAGGAAACATGAGAAAACACAAAGCATTAAAAAACCTTAATCTCTTTAAAACACATAGTACTATTTAAAGCTAAAACTTCCAACATTGTCTCCGGGGGGTAATCACGTCTGTGGACATAGCACCCAGGACGATGGCAGCCTGCGGGACTGGGGGTATGTGGGCCGGTGCAGTTACATGCTTTCTACGCCTTACACGGGATGGCACAGCACTAACTCCAACGAGAGTGAAAAGTGAAGTATGTGTATTATGTGCGTTTTGATCCCTAAGCAACCACTAATAGTGCAAGGTAAAGGGATATGGCTACAGTGAAAACACAATCACTTAATTAAAATGGAACTTAAAAAAATATCCGGGTGATTTAGAAGGCAGAAAATGAGGAACAGAGAACACAAATTGAGGAAAAAGCCAAAAACAAATAGCAAATCAGCCTACCTAAATCCAGCCATATAAACAGTTATGTTAAATGTCAATGCACCAAGTATGCTGGTTAAAAGGCGGAGATTTTCAGAACGAACTTTGAAAAGTAAGGCGCACACCTCAAGCGCATGAGGACGCTGCTGTCAGAACACCAGGAAATGACACGTGTTGGCGGGAGGTGGAGAAACGGGAGCCTTCGCGTGCCGCCGGGGCCACGTGAAAGGTGCAGCCGCGTGCAGAGCGGTGCGGCGGCTGCTCAGGAGTTAAAGGTAGAGCTGCCACGTGGTCTGGCAGTTCCGTGCCTGAGCATGTACCCGGGAGAGCGGAACGCGAGGACACGGACAGATACTTGCACACCTGTGTGCATCGGAGCACTGTTCACGGCAGCCAAAATACGGCGGCCACTTCAGAGCCCCTCGGGCGCCGGACGGATGAGCCAAACGTGGTCACTACGCGCAGTGACGTGCTATTCGGCCTGGAGCAGCAGGGGAATCCTGGCATCGGCCACAGCGCTCTGAGTGAACTGAGCCCCGCGAAAGGGACAAACACCAGGCGATCCCACTGCACACGGGTTCCCAGCACAGTCGCGTTCAGAGGGACGGGCGTATTACAGAACAGGGTCTCAAAGGGGCTGGGAGTGGGGGGAACGGGGCGGTGTCTCGCGGGCCTCATGTTTCGGAGAAGTTCTGGAGGCGGCCACACAGCCGTGTGAGCCCACCGGCCTGTGCCCTGAAAACGGGAGTTGCGTTCCCGATGGACACGGCGCACTCACGGCGGCTGAGTCGCACTGTGTGCCTCTTCGAGAACAGAAGCGAAGACAGCACGACCCCGCTGTGATCGCTATTTCACATTTGTTCCTTCAGAGTAGGTCACCGGACTTCGAAAGGAAGCAGGAGAAAGCCAGAGAGCTGCGTTCCTACTGGACAAGATACACCTGGAGGTGGCGAGCTTTCCAGACCCAAAGATGGGCGTTTTGGAAAGAAAGACTCCATTCTTCAGAAAAACACAGTAATCCTAAGTGTGTGTGCTCCCGATAAAAAAAATAAACAATTCCACAATCCCGGAGACTTTAACAGCCATCTCTCAGCCATCGATGGAACAGAGAGACATTTAGTTAAAACGGTGGTGATGGGACAACACCATCCCTGACCTTGACCTTGTTGGTATCACACAGCCTCCCACGACCTCAGAGACCACGTTCTTTCCACGTGAGCGAGGCTGTTCTCCGAGGCAGACGGCCTCCGGCTGCCCACCTCGTGTCTCAGTCATTGAAAGGGTGGAATTCACGCAGGAGATGGAATCTGATAAAAACAAAACCAGATTAGAGCTCGGTGACAGGAAAACATCCAGGGAAACCCCTGTGGTAGACAGAGTCACGTATAAAAGGCCACCCCAGGGTGCCCTGTCCTCGTCCCCAGAGCCCGTGACCGTGTTAGGTCACGTGGCAAGGGGAGTTAAGACCGCAGATGGAGTTAAGGCGCCTGGTCTCCAGCCTCGAGTGGGAGAGGAGCCTGCATTGTCCCAGCATCACTGGGACGGGGGCAGGAGAGAGGCTGCGGGTGGCAATGGGGAAAGGACTCCACCTGCCCCTGCTGGCTTTGAGGGCGGAGCCACAGCCCTGGAGTGTGGGCACCCCCAGAAGCCAGGGAAGGCAGGGACGTGGAGCCACAGACGGTGCTCCTGCCCCTTCCTGAGTGGCCCCCGGGTCAGGAGGGACCTGGGTGCCCAGCCAGCACCCAGGAGACAATCTGCAGCTGGCCCAACTTGCTCAGAACCCATTTCCCGCTCCGCCAGGTGGCAGCCTGAGAGGTATGGACGTTGACGTTAGTGAGACCGGCCCCACCCCTGGGCCGGCCCATCAGCCTGCTGCCAGCTCACTGGCCACGCCCCAGGCTGCAGCCAGAGGGGAGACGGAGGAGGGCGAACAGTAGCAGCTGCCCAGGTCCTGGGGGAAGCGTTGGCTGCTGCGGCGGGAGGCAGGGTGGGGCAGGACTGGGGGAGTCCCGGTCCTCTGTCTGGGGTCGTCCTCGTTTCTGCTCCTAGTCCAGGCGCAGAGCCACCTCAAGGTGCGGGCAGTGCTGGGTGTGCCAGGCCCACAGGAGGCGGCGGCTGCCACGCTCAGGTCTCGGCCCCCGAGGCCTGGGAGCCATCAGGCCTGGGGCTGCTCGCTCACCTCCTGCTGATCTCGGCAGAGCGCAGGGTCTGCGTGGAGACAGATGTCACCCCACAGCTGGCCTCCTGCCGCCTACGGTCCAGGCGGCTGCTGGCGGGGCTGTGCTCCCTCTTCCACAAAGGGCCTCGGGCAGGGGGAGCCACCACACTGTTCCCAACGCCCGGACTGGCTCGCTGGGTCCCCGGCTGTGCACACCACACCCATCAGACCCGTGGCCTGCTTGTCACTGGGCCTCGCAAGCAGTGGCTTCCCGCTTCCGTGAGGACTCAGCGTGCACTCGGGGGCTTATCGCTTCGACTTGGTGTCGGAGCTGCCTCCTGCCCTCTGGCCGTGCACCAGCTGGAGCTGGGCTCTGACCCTGACCCGACCCTGGGATCGCTTGTGCCGACGCTAGGGAGCAGCGCGAGAAACGTTTCAGATCAGAGAGAACATTCCAGCAATTGGAAGCCCCTGGAAGTCCCAACGCAGCCATTTCTAAACGCATCCGGGAGAGAGAGACAAATTCCCTCCGGGACATGTCCTAGAAATGGCCCAGCAGAGAGAGCGCTGCAAGGGCGCCTGGGCGTGCCCCCAGTTCTTCGGAAGGAGGAGGCGAAGAGCTCGGAGGCTGGCACCCTGTGTGGTGTCGCACAAAGTGGGGGAGCAGGGGAAGCCCTGCCCGCCAGAGGCCTCCCGGCACCTCCACCCCCCACACCTCCGTGAGGGCTGGGGAACCTGCCTGCCTGGGCCCTCGTGCTGGAAATGGGAAAGGGTTGCTCCCAAAACTTTGTGGGCGGCTTCCAAAAACGTCCCCAGGCCCGCCGACCTGGAAGCACGGGTTTTAAGGCGTGTTCACCTTGCAGCATGGCAGGGCGTCAACTCCAAAACTGGACCTTCAAGGACAAATCACTAAGACCAGGGAGGCTTGCTGCGCTCGTCGGCCAGGGCTCCAGCCAGCGGTGGCGGGAGGAGAGGGCAGTGGGCAGCAGCGGGCAGCAGCGCTGCTCCCTGCCGGCCCCGTCCTCTGGGAGAGCCGAGGCCACAGCCGCCCGTTCCGGCCCCTCGGGGCAGGAGCACGACCTCCCGAGTGGAAGGTCACGCGTGCTCCCACAAAGGCGCAGTCTGGGTCGTGGGCACCCCGGCCAGCACCCTGTCACAGGCGATCGCTATCCCGTTCCATACTCGGGCAGTTTCGCTCCGAGAATGGTTAATGGGTGTGTAATTGCCCAGATTTAGGGAAACTGGGTTTTATGGGAAGATGCCAGAAGCTGTGGACAGCTGCCTGTTTCCACGGTGAGGGTGGGGCCCAGGCGGTGACGTGGGTGCTCGGAGAGGAAAGCCACCCTCGGCTGCACTCCTCTTGGGCAAGGAGAGCATAGCCGCACGGCGGGGTGGGGCATGGGGGTGCCAGCCACCGGGGACGCACTGGGCCTCAACCCCCTCCCCCGTCCGACAGGACCCAGCTGTCCCCGTGGTGTTGCCAGGGAGACGCATCCACCAGGACGAGGGTTTGGCTCAGTGCTGACGCATGTCACTCCCAGACCGACAGGAAGGATTGGCTCTCCAACCCCAGCTTAGACAGGGGAGCCTCAGCTGCTGCTTCGTCCAGTGTGGTCCCTGTTGGCTCTGCGGGGCGACCCCACTGCAGTCCACTCATGAGGCACCTCTCTGGGCCGGCACGGGGGTGGCCTCCAGGAGCTCCACGCAGCACCGGGAGGCAGAGGCAGGTAGCACGAGGCCTCCACTGAGGTCATCGTAAAGGTGGCCTTGTGCACGGGGCAGGGGGACTCAGGGGAGGAGGCCCTGGCTCCAGGGGTGCAGGCAGGGTGTCCCCCCCCAAGAGGGGATATTCCAAGAAGGCAAGGGGCCCTTGAAGTACCAGGCAGAGTGAGGGTGCGGTGCGGGGCCCTCCGGGCTAAGAAGGAAGCCCCAGGTGGGCGCTGGGTGCTGGGGCCTCACAGGGGCCCTGACCTAGGACTTCCTTCCGTCCCCGAGTTAGTCCCCCAGGGCTGTGGGGCAAGTTCCCGCAGGTCTGAATGGCTTTAAGCCGCACGAGTTCATCCTCTCCCAGGTCTGGGGGCCGGAAGTCCCAGGGCAAGGTGGCGGCAGGGCCGCGCCCCCCTGGAGGCTCTGGGGGTCCTTCCAGCCTCTCCGGTCCCTGATGTTTGCTGCTGTTTCTCGCTTTGTGGCCGTCTCCCTCCAAGCTGGCCTCTGTCACCTCGTGGCCATCCCCCTGCATGTTCTGTCCTTCTGCGTGTGTCCTCTCCTCTCCCCGCAGGACACCTGGCATTGGACACGCAGCCACCCTAACCCAGAGTGACCCGCCTCGCCTCAACACACCTACGGAGACCCATTTCCAAATACGTCGCATTCGAGGTTCTGGGGGCACGTGGCTTGGGGGACACTATCCACCCTCCCCAGGAAACGTGTCATAAAGAACATGCCACCGCTCCCAGCTCGCGTGACTCAGGCCCCACGGCAGGCCGGTCATGTGCCAAAGCAGTGTGTGGTGTTGACGAATGTCAAGTGTTTTCGGAAGGAAACTGCTCCTGAGGATGTTCCCCCCGGGTGACGGTCTCGTGGGCAGAGTCCCCGCGGGCCCAGCCCCCTGATTCCCAGGCACCCCCTTCCTGTGAGTCAGCAGGCCTCTCGCCCCCGAGGCTGGTAGGGTGCCCTGGGGAGCAGGCGGAGTGGCTTGCCCTGGAGAGGGGCAGGTGCCTTCTGCTGTGGGCAGCGGGACTGGCCTCGGGGCCGGGGGCCACGGGGACGCGGGGACACGAGGCCTCAGGGCCTCAGGCAGAAAGGGAGGCACGGGCCGGGGCCTCGGGCCGGCTGCAGCCCTCAGGACTGGCCCTCCGGTGTCCCTTGCCCTCTTCTCCTCACCGCCTTTACTGTGACTTCCAGTAGCTGACGTCGGGTTGGACTTATCCAACAGCACTTGACAAGGCTCGTTGGTCTGTTCGCAGGTGGTCGAGAGCGTGGGGATGGGCTGAGGCGTAAAGGGGCCCCTGGAAGAACCTGGAGGTGTCTCCACGCACCACAAAGCCTCGGGGAAGCAGGAGTGAGCTGGACCCGGACGCGAGACCCGGAACACCGTGCCGCAGGTCCCTTCCTGCTCCCCACTCGCCTCACTTGGCATTTCGGCCACCGGCTTCCTTCACGCTCCCTGCAAACGGGCTTCTCCACGTGGCTGCCAACAGTCCCCACTGGGTCGGCCTCGGCCGACGGGGAGCTCCGATTCCCGGACCCCCGGGGCAGCGACTCGTCGGTCTGGAGCCCCCCGTCGTCGGGGGCCAGTGGGGACGAGGAGTTGCCCTCCGAAGGCCAGGGGCTGGCAGCAAGCCCTGGGAGACCCGCTAGGCTGCTGCCGTCACTGAGGAGCGCCTGGCTCCAGCGATGGCGCCTGGGAGCCCCGGCTGACCTTTGCCGTTTGGAAATCATCTCCTCGGCGGGGCTGTGTGAGTGCCCCGAATGGAGCTCCAACCCCATGTTTGGAGAACTTGGCTCACGCCGTGCTGTGCCCATGGGTGACGCCAGGCCCCCCCCCCTCCCCCCCCCCCGCTCCTCTCAGGCCTCGGGGCGCGGTGAGCAGGAAGGGGAGGGGAGCCGCTGCTTTTCCGTGGGCCCCAGAGCCTGGGCTCCCGGACGGGCTCCTCCCATCTGGCCAGCTTGCCCGAACAAGCCTGGCAACGACCCCTACTTACAGGATCGGGGCCCCAAGTCCCCCTGCTTCTCACGTGCAGGAGCAGCCAGCCCACATCCCGGAGAGGAGAGACAGAGATGGGCGCGGCCGGCGGGGGAGAGGCGGGGCCGCGCTCCCAGGAAGAACAGCGGGCGGCGGTGCTTGCTGGGGAGCGGCGCTCTCACCGGGAGGCGGCGGGCCCAGCGCCCTCCGTGGGGCACGCGCCTGAGACGGCGGCTGTGGCACCTGGAATGTTTGAGGACCGCTGAGCAAATTTACCAGCAGGGTTTTCGGGCTTGACCTGGGGGGTCTAGAGATGTTGACGGCTTCAGACACGGAACGGCCCACGTCAGGGCCCATGCGGTCCTGGTAAACACCTTTCTACTGGAGAACACGCCGGCGTTTGTGCAAGGATTGCGCGTGTGTGTGTTCACGCGGCCAGGGCAGGGGCAGGTGTGCGTGCTCCGCCCATGGGCTGGCAAAGCCTAAGATATGTAAAAGCGTGCGGCCCTTGGTGTGACCGTTCGCCCGCCCCGGGTGGGGGACGGCTGGTGCCCCGAGGGCCACCGCGTGGCGGGCTGGGTTAGGACGGGCCGTGAGAGTGAGCGACCCCCAGTGTAGGGAAAGGATGTCAAATGGCTCATTAAGAAAGTGTGTGTGTATTGATCGCACGTTAAGATGATATTTTCAATATGCCGGGTTAAATCGATGACGTGATCGCAGTGACTTCGCCTGCTTCTCCTCACCGTCTCCGGTGGCTCCTGGACTTGCTGGGCCGCAGCGGCGGCTCCCGTGGGTCTGTCCTCTGCGCGGCTTCCGAGGCTCCCCGCCTCCCTCCGCCCCTGCCGGGCTCCCTGTGCCTGGTGGCCAGGCGGCTGCCACCCTCACTGCCTTCAAATCGAAGGTCCCGGCCCTTTGATGGGCCAGGAAATCCATTTGGTAGATTGTGGCCAGATCCGGTAAAAACTGAAGTAGAACAGCATAGGGAATGGTGGCAGGCTGGCAGCGTGCGCACGCTCAGGGGGGACGGGTTTGCGAAGCCTGCCTCGGCTGCGCGTTTCCCGTGCCACCCAAGCGCCGGAAGCTGGAAGGTGTCCCGGGACTTTGCGGACAACTCAGGAGGAGAGCACATGGCCAGCAGAACCGCGACGAGAGGCGTCCAGCGACAGGCATTTGCGGGGCAGAATCGGTCCCCGCAGGCTCCGGGTGCTTTGCGTCTCATCTGTCTCCACAGCGGTGGCACAGCCGGCTGAGTCCCGTGTCTCCATCCCCCCGCACGCCAGCTTCATCTGCTCTGGGCTCCTCCCTTCCTGAGGCTCAAAAGCACGAGGTTGTTTGGAAAAACCCGTGGCCTCGAGGTCATTCTCCTGGGGACGAATGGCTGCCTCCCTGGTGTTGGATTCGGTGCTTGGTCCCTAACTCGAGTTAGCTGCCCTGCCTTGGCCCCTGTCTGCACACTCAGAACCCTTTCATTCACTGCCAAATCGGAGTGACTCTCTCCGAAGACATTTTGACAAACATTGATTTCCACCCGCGAGGCGCCTGTTGGATGCACGGCCCAAGCGCGGTGAGTCCCCGTCTTCAGCAAGGGCTCCGGCGAGCCGAAACAGCCAGAAGCCGGGTCACGGGCCCACTCTCCCACCGTGCCTCCCAGGCTGGCCCGTGTCCATTTGCTGCTTCGGTGGTTCCGGAAACATTTACTGGGCATCCGTCGCATGCACGGCTCAGGCTCACACCGGGGCGAGGAGCACAGCTTTGGGCTGCCAGAGCCAAAACCACAAAGTGAGGCAGCCCGTGCCGAACGTTCTGCCAGGCGTGGGGGTGCACGCAGCAGCACTGAGGGCACCGTGGGGAGAGGACGTCATCTCCAGGGAGACGCGGGGTGGGGGGCACCACCCTGTGAGGGCGGAGGGGACACGGAATGGATTAAATAACCAACCAACCCACCGACCAACCAAGTGCTGTCCGAGGCCCCGTGCACCCAGCTGCCCCGTGCGCCCAGCTGCCCCTGTGCCCCCGTGACTGGCAGAGGGTCCTCAGAGATGCTCCTGAGTGTCTGTGGGTAGGAGGGACGGCCCTGGGACAGACCGGCCCGGGTCCTGTTTGCTCACCTGCCCGACGCCGCAGGGTGGAAGGAGCCCTGATGCCCGCGGGTGCTCTCTGTGCGTAGCTAGCTGGCCCTGCAGGGCGCTGACCCGTGGACAGCCCACACGTTGGGACCCCACTTGGTGGGAGCCACCGCGCTCTTAGGTACAGACACACCTGGGTTTCCCCTGCTCTGAACTGAGCGCTGTTTCCCTCGTCGACGCGTGAGACGGGCAAAGCTTTACCTTCCGTGTCTCCTGGGGAAGGACGGCCAGTTCTCCCACCCCGGCTTCTCGCTCACCTGCCTGCAGCCTGGACGGGCGGCTTCCCGGAGAGGCCGCAGACCGGGACGTGTCTCTGGTAGCGAGCGCCGAGCACACAGCTGTATAATGAGGCTGGAAAGTTTGGGGCGATGCATTTAATGAATTTTGTATTAAGATGTCAGACAGCTGCCGTCATTTGCATTCCACAGTGCTGTTTAGAGCAGGTGTTTAATACTTAATGAATTGAGTGTTTGGATATGGTGATGTATTTGACACCTACTATTCGAGAAACGAGCTTCAAGTGCAGGGCGTCTTCCTGAGCTTCAAGTGCAGGGCGTCTTCCTCCCGCCATGGGCTGGGGGTTTAGGCAGTAGAATCTCCTGACGGGCCAGAGAGGGAGCAGAGATCTCGAAGGAGACACCCCTGGCCCTGGCTTCCTGCTGCCGGCCGGGGCAGGGGCGGGGGAACTGTCCAGGGGACCTGCAAGCCACCCCCATCCCACCTGACCGCTGCCCTGGCCGGATGCTCCGCCCACTCGGAGGAAGCATTAGGTGTGTGTCTCTCCAGCACAGAGTGTTCCAGAAAGCGGTCCCGTCCCCGGCCGGCTGATTCGAGCAGTTACAACACAGCTACGTCCACCCAACAGCCTCCTGAGTATCATGGCGCCCACGTGCGCCAGGCAGCTGGGCGGTTGGCTTGTTACAGCTTATTTCATGGGTAGATGCACGTTAAGGACAATGTGTTCGAATGCTAATACCTCTTAAGGGAGACATCGTGGGCCTGGCTGGAAAACGTTATCGTGGAGACTCTTGCACTGCAGGGCAACCCCATCAATGGAACCCCGACATGTGGGCCCTGTGATGAAAGACCATGTTTCCCCAGGCCACTGCCGAGCCGCCGCAACCTCCCCCCGCTCCGGGGGACACAGACCCTCCCTTCCATGGCCCAGGGCCTGCCCCGGCCTCTGCCCAGGGCATCACGGCCCCCTGACCGCCGCACAGGGAGGCCGGAGTCGGCCCCAGGCCCGCCATGTGGCAGGACACAACCACCCTCCCGGTACGACCGCTGGCTCCGATGGGGCCCATGTGAGGTGGGCGGAGCCTCGCCCAGCTGGGCTGCCACCTGGGGTGGAGGTGGGGCGACCACCTGCAGAGGGGCGAGGGCAGGAGAGGTCACCGGCTGTCTCCCCAGCATCCAGTCTACACTTCTGCCTCCCGGCCGTGTGGCCTGGGGCAGGAGGCTCAAGGCCACTGCGTCTCAGTTTCCTTGTCCGTAAGACTCAGGTAACACAATGGGGACCTGTGTGAGGGTCACGTGTAATGATGCCAGAGGGCCCGGGGCGCCCGCCTAGCCACTGTCGTCCCAGGACAGGTGGCCACAGGACTTTGCATGAGGCCTGTCCTCTTGCTGAGCCTCCGAGTCCTCATCTGATGATAAATGTCATCATAGAAAGTTAACGTGGGGAGGGGCTGCGAGGCTGGCTTCCTCCCGCCTCCTCGGGCCCCGTGCCGCTCTGGTGGTCGTCGTGTGGGAGGGACTCAGAGTGGTTGCCAGAGGGGGGGGGCGACCACGCCCACGGAGAGCAGAGGGGCCAGGTTTCCGGGGTCCTCTGTACTTGGGAGGCTTGACCCAGGGTGGTGGAGGGGCAGAGGGATGGGAGGAGGGAGGGGAGAGACCCTGGAGGGAGGAATGGCGGGGCAACCCCAGGCACACCGGCCTCCCAGCCCCTGGCCGGCGTCGCCCCGGCCCCAGTGCACCCGGGGTGGTGCCCCAAACCCGGCACCCGGCCCAGTGAACACCCCGAGGGTAGATGCAGAAGGGGCCCTATAATTCTCCGGAGCGATGGTCTCATTCCTGTGCAGGGACACACCGCCTCACAGGGGAACGCGAGGCTGGGTGTGAACTGGGAGCCTTCCGTGAAGCAGTTAGCGTGAGCGTGACACAGTTGTCCTTGGGGACAGCGGCCGGGGTGTGGTGGCAGCGGGATGCTGGCCCTGCCTGAGGGCACTCGAGGACACTTTGTCTTCCCATCTCAGGGACCGAGCTCGCCTGGCGTCGCACAGCAAACGGAGGGGCCTTCGAAGGCCCGAGAGTCTGGGGTTCGGGTGAGCCGTCCCAGGCACACCCGAGTGGAATCTCAAGAAGAGAAGGACAAAGTTAGGGGCACAAAAAAGCCAGGAAAATTGTGTTGTTGCTTCCGGCTGCTGAACTCCAAGGCTGCGCCCACCCCGTCTCCTCTAGCTGCCCAGTTTCTGGAACGACTGGCCAGGGAGGGCAGGAGCTGAAGGAGCCCTCCGTCGGGGTGGGGGGTGGCCAGGAGCGCCCCCTGAGCCGGGGCGGCTGCACAGGGCCCATGTGGGCGTCTGTCCCACCGGCACCCAATTCGCGGCCTCTGCCAGGTGCCCAGAACCCTCATCACCACGTGGGCGTTGTGACCGGGTCTGCTCCCCAGCTCTGCGTAACACGTCAGCACAAACCCACTTTATTTAAACTCCCTTTCCGTCCGTGGGAATGTGTTCTGTCGCTGCTCTGGAGGCTAGAAGTTCAAAGTCGAGGCGTCGAGGGCGGAGCTGCCGCTGAGCTTCGGGGAAGGGAGCTCCTGGAGATTCTCCCACTGCTCCTGTGCGCTCCTGGGCTTGTGGCCGCCTCACTCCGCCGTGGCCGCCTCTGTGCATCTGTGCCTGGTCTCCCTCAGCGTCCCTCTAGTAGGACAGATGACAGCATGTGGGCCTCACCTGGGTCGTCCACGAGGAGCTGCTCCTCGTAAGAGCTTTCGCCTGGTGGCATCTTCTGCCACCGAAGGTCACACATAGTCACTTATTTGCCACCAAGGTCATGGTCACAGGATAGGGACACGCTTTGGGGGCCACCATTCTGCCCTCCCTGCCATCTGTCCCAGGCAAGGTGGGGACTAGGCGACAAGTCACCGGGTGTCCGGTCAGCGGCTTCGGGAGGCAGCCAGTCTGTGCGCCTCCACCCCGGGGCGTGGGGCACGGCGCAGCAGCTCTCCCCTGTCCACCCATGGCTGGTGGCCTTTCCTGCTGAGAGGCCTGTGGCACTTTCTAAATATGGCGTCCATCCCTGAGTGGCCTGTTCCTACGTACAAAGAGCGAGTCACAGTGTGTGGCATGCAGTCACACACAGAAGCCTCACCCCGTCTGCTGCGACGATGCTGCACGCACTCCCGTGCCGACCCGGGGCGCCCCCTCGGTCCCCGGACCCGACCCCCCTTATCGGGTGCTGCCTGGGAGACACCTTGTTCCACCCCAGGCCGCAGTGGGGGAGCTGCGTGACCCAAACCACCCCAGAGCCTTCCCCCTTCCTCCTTTTTGGAAGAGACCCCGGTGAGCTCCAGCTGGGGCTCAGCGTCCAGCAGGGGTCCCCCGTCACGGGCCCCTGGTGCTGGGGTGACTGGGACCGAGATGATGGGCCTGTGTGAAAGGGACGTGCCACCGCTGAGCGGACCCCTGGCAGACAGAGCAGCCGGCCCCACCTTCCTTCCTCCACCTGCGGCCTGAAACAGTGACATTGGGGGCTGCTGCCGTGGACCCGAGAGGCACCCCACGTGGGAGGCAGTGTGCCAGGCTGGGCGCTGGACGCCCTTGTCCCACCCAAGACTGTGGGTCCCTCTTAGGGCCGTTAGACAAGGCGTGAGTTCCTAGGATGCGTCACCAGGCACCACAGGCTGGGGGCCTGTAAAAGAAATGCATTCGCTTGTGGTTCTGGAGGCCAGGAGTTCGAAACCAAGGGGCCGGCAGTTGTGGTTCTGCTCAAGGCTCTGGGGAGGGTCCGCCCTTGCCTCCCTTGGCTTTGGGTGGGCGGGTGGTCCCTGGTGGTCTCCGGTGTACTGCTGCGTCACTCCAGGCTCCGCCTCTGTCATCACCTGGCTTCTCTCTCCCTGTGTGTGTTCCTGTGTCCGTTCCTCACTGGATTGAAGCACATCTCTGCACACACAGCCCGTCAGTCCCTTAGCCTGAGTGTCCAGAGGAGAGACTTCTGGACTCCTGCTCATGTTGTCCCGCTGGCTCGCCACGGAGGGAGGTGCCCCACCTGCCAAGCCCGGGGGCCCACCCCCCACTCCCGCCCCACTCGCTATGAGCTGCACTGCACTCCGCTGCAGTCACCCCCTCGATTGCACCAGGCCGAGAGGCACGGATGCCCACTCCCTGTTCCGTTTGGGTTTCTACCCTTCGGTGCGATCCTTCGTGTCCTTTCCCCTTTTTTCCTATTCGGGTAGTCAGGGTTCTTCCTCAGTGACACAAGAAAGTGTGTCTGTTTGAGGATGTCAACCCCTTTGTCCCTCGTATCTGTTGCAGACACGCCTTCCTCTCCCCCTTCGTCCTAGACAAACACTGTCCGGTGAGAAATTCTAGGAGACGCCGTGAGCCCGAGTGTCTTTCACTGCGGTTTTCGAACAACGTAGCGTGTTCTCCAGATGCCCGTGCTTTGTCCTGGCCCTCTATGAAGTCCCAGGGCATAAAGCTAAATCATAAATAAGTGGGACACTTTCACAGGAGACAAGGACATTGAAGTCTGTGTACCTGGCTCTTCCTCCGCATTTTGTGAAAAGCCACACACGCAGAGCGAGAAAATGCCGCAGCCGGGCAAGCCGGGCTGCGTGGGCAGGAGGAGGACGACTGGGAAGCTGTGACCCAGGCCGGCCGAGTTGCCCCCGCGAGGCGCGTCTGGGACCCTGGCATCTGCGAGGTGTGGGGGCGGGAGGAGTCCAGTTTGCAGGAAACCACACTTCAGAGCCACACCCCAAACGTCGGATCCTTCAGACAGGTTCAGTTTGTACCCCTCCTCTGAGACAGAGAGAGAGAGCCAGAGAGAGGGGTGGGGCTTTTGGAAGTGGCCGGAGCCCCTGACACCAGAGTCCTTGCCTTGTAAACTGTTTCTGTGCTCGCCTCCGGAGCAGCGGCCTCCGAGCCCCGCTCCACGGCGGGCTGCCGGGCGCTGGCCAGCAGCACAGGGCTTTCCCGAGCAGAGCTGGCCGGCGCCTTCGCCCGGCCCTGGCAGCCGGCCCGCCGAGACCTGGAATCCGCTTTCGCTGCTCCCTGTCTGCTGGCCTCGCTCCCTCCATCTGCGGCTCCGGGCAGCGCCTGGCCGGCCGCTCCCGGGATCGAGGTGCCAGCCGGACACCTTGCCTTGCCGTGGGAGCCCAGGCGCCCGGCCTGGCAGAAAGGCCGACGAGGAAATTCTTGCGCACTTCCGCGCAGGGCCAGGCCCGGACCTGCCTTCCAGGCAGCTGGGCTGACTGGCTGCCCACCACAGGTGTCTGGAGGCCGAGCTGGCCCGGAACGCAGCCTGGGCAAGAGAGCCTGAGCCGGGTGCCGGCGGTGCCCGGCGGCTGGCCGCCTTCCCCGAGCCGCCCGTCCTCCACCGAGGGCACACGTGTCCACCTCGCCCCCGGACGTGGGGCAGGCGGGCGCGCTGGAGGCCCAGACCTGTGCCCAGGAAGGTGGCGTCTCCGCTCAGGGCGCCAGGGAGGGGCTGGGCCTGTGGCTGAAGGGCAGCCAGCCCCAGGCCGGGGAGGAAGCCCAGGCTCAGGGCTTTGAGGACGGCAGACGTAACCTTGGCTCCTCCACAGTCCACGGAAGTGTCCCTTCGGGCGTGCGTCCACGGGGCGTTCAGCAGCTGTGCGTTCACAGTGAGATGAGTTTCTGCATCTCCTCAAGAGTGAAGGTCCTGGGGGAGTCAGTCAGGAGGCCGCGGGGCCTGAGCTGAGGCCGTGTGAAGAACAGGGAGAGAAGGGTGCAGCCCCCATGGGTCCGGGCATGGCCCACACCCAGGCACCAAAGGGACGGAGTGCCACCCTCGCTACAGCAGGGATGAACCCCGACAGCACGCTGCGGTGGGAAAGAAGCTGGACACAGGCGGCCACACCCGCCCCATCTCACGTGTGCCAACCGTCCAGAAGAGCCAGTCCAGAGACAGAAAGCAGCTCAGCGACGACCAGGCGCTGGTGGGAGCGAGGGACAAAAGGTAAACCGAGGCACGTGAAAACTTTTCAAAAATGTGGGCGGGGACACTTTGTAAAGTACATGATTATCTAACTACCCTGCTGTACCTCCGAAACCAATGCAAAGTAATATTGAATGTCAACGGTAATTGAACAGTTTTTAAACTTTTCGAGAGTTTATCTGAGTGTGCATCTACTCCAATCGGGCAGCGCCAAACCGAAGGTTGTGGGGGCGTTCCCCCAGCTGCAGCGAGGGGTGAGGTTGCACAGGGAGGACCTGGAAGCAGAGCCGAAAAAGCGTGTGATCGGCGGAAGCCGGAGGAGCCGCCCCCACGGGGAAGGCCTTGTCGGGCCCTGAGGAGTGAAATGGCTGCAAACTCGCACCCACGGGTCTTTGTGGGCACGTGAGTGTCCGTGTCCACGGGCTGACGCCCAGCGTGCGACCGACTGCCGGGCTGCACAGCGGTTCAGTCTTCGAGGAAAACCCCGCCGGCTTCCAAAGTGGCCGCACCCTTTCCAGTCCTGCCTGGGTGTTCCCGGGGTCCAGTTTCTCTGCATCCGTGTCAGCGTCTGGGGTGTCACTGTTTGTCATTGTGGCCATTTTGATGGGCCTGTGATGGCACCTCGCAGCGACTGTAATTTGCATTTCTCTAATCCCGTGGATGAACCGCCATCTGCGCACCCTCTGTGGTGAAGTGTTACTTCACGCCTTCGCCCGGTCTTCTAGTGAGATTCTCGTTTTTACTGTTGAGTTTTGAGGGTTCCTTATATATTCTAGGAATGGACCCATTCTCAGATATTTGATTTGGAAATATTTTCTCCTAGTCTGCAGCTTACCTTTTTGCTTTCTTATCAGGGTTTTCTGCAGAGCGAACCTTAAAACTGCCTTCCACCGGAAGGCGATGTCAGCACGTCTGCCCCCTGCACCAGGCACCGGAGTCGCCGAGGAAGACACAGCGCAGCCCCGTCACGCAGCCCTGGATGGACCGACACTCCCCTCGCTCAGAGAGGAGGCAGCGCAGCACTGGCGTCTGTGGTGGGCGCTGACACCCCAGGCCCAGCGGGCACCCCCTGCGGCCGCTGCGGGGTCGCTGGCCTTGTGGTGCATCAGGAAGACCCAGGGCCCCCCTGCGGGGGGGCAGATGCAGGCCCAAGTTTGGCCGGGTGCCATGTGACACACACTCGAGCAGAACCGGGGCACAGTGGAGTCTGAGAGGGGAAGAAAAGTCCTTCCTCGGGTGGCAGGTCCGGCATGGGCTGTGTGGGCTCCTCCTCTCCTGGTGAGGAAGCGGCCGAGGGAGGGTGGAAAGACCGCGTTCAGGAGACCTGCCTTTCCCAACAGATTTTAATTCAACCCACTGTATCCATTTTTCTTCTATGGGTTGTGCTTTTGTGTCAAGTCTAAGAATTCTTTGACTAGTCCGAGGTCCCCAAGATTTTCTTCTACGTTTTCTACTAGAAGTGTTATACTTTTACATTAAGGCTATGATTTATTTTGAATTACTTTTTGTATAAAACACGAGGCTTCAGTCGAGGTTCATGTGTTTGCCTGTGAATGCCCACTTAGTCTGGCATCTTTTTTAATGTGTACCTTTTTTTAGTGCTATGCGTTGTCCTCACAACACTGCTTTAGCTGCATCCCGTACATTGTGATATGTTGTCTTTTCATCTCCATTCAGTTTAATGCATTTCTTTTGAAATTTTCACTGAAGACTTCTACTTTGACTCATGGGATTATTGAGGACTGCCTTGTTTAGTTTCCGAGTGTCTGAAGAGTTTTCTGTTACTTAATACTCATTTGATTCCACTGTGGTCAGAGAGAGAAGTCTGTGGATTTTGATTCTAAATTTGGTGCGATCTGTTTAACCAACTCTATTATGTAGTTTTATCTATATTGGTATGTGTTTCATGAATAATTAGAAAGAATGAGTATAATGCCATTATTGACTGGAATGTTTTATAAATGTCAACTGGATCCCAATCAGATTGAATTGCTGGTCGATGGTATAGTTGGGTTCTTTTATGTCTGCTTATTATTTGTCTAAGTGTTCTATCAATTGTTGGGAAAATCTCCAATTATAATTGTAGATTTCTCTGCTTCTCGGGCACTATCATCGGTCTCCGACTCACAAGATTGCAGCTGCTTTTCGGCGCAAGCACAGTTAGCCCGGATATGTCTTCTTTCGTCATTATATTATGTCTCTCTCTGTCTCCGGTAATTTTCTTGGCTCTGAAGTCTACTTTATCTTATGTTAATATAGTCAGTTCTGCTTTCTTTTTGGTCAATTACATGATGCATCCTTTTTCCACCTCTGTACTTTCAACCTGCCAGTATTGTTATATTTGAAGTGAATTTCTTGTAAATGGCATATTATTGAGTCATGTTTTTAAATTTGTTCTGCCGATCTTTTTCTTATTATCGGTGTATTTAGACTAGTTACATTTAATGTAGTTTTTGATATGCGAGGGCCTAAGTCTAACATTTTATTTTTAATTTTTAGCTGTATTCTCTCTGCTTTTTCTTTCTTTTATCTGTCCTGTGGGTTACATAACACTTGTTAGAATCCCATTTTAACTGTTGTGTTTTTTAGGTTTATCTGTTTGTATGATCCAGGGTTCCTTCTCTTACTGTTTCTTTATTGTTTCGAGAACTCCCTTTGCCATTCTTTTGGACTAGGTGTACAGACCACAGACCCTGCTAACTGGGGCCCAGGGAGGGCAAGGAAGTTGCCCAAGGTTAAGGGTTACCAAAGGACAGTCTGGTTGGAAGGTCCGGCCTGCCCGGGTCAGGGTGAAGGGTGGCTCAGCCAGGGGCCCCGGCCCTTTCATCCAAGATGCCCCCCCGGGACTGTCTCTGTACTTTAGAAAAATAGCATCAGTGGGTAGAGTTCACAGTACGGAAACATATTTTTCCAGGTGAGGAAGTTCCCTTCCCAGAAGAGTAACATCGATGGAAAGTGTGCAGGTAAACCCTCCCCCGCCCCACCGCTTTCATCGGCCGCACCCCAGGCAGTCTTCCTGGCTGCCGCCCTGTGCTGGCACACACAGCAGGCCTCCTTCAGAGGAGGGCCTCCCGGGTCTCCCTCATCACCCAGCTGCACCACCAAGGCCAGTGGAGCCTGCCCGTCCAGCCCCCGGCCTCGTGCGCCGTCACTGTGCTTGGTCTCAGACACGTGGCAAGTGGGCACTGTGTCCTGTGGGTGTGGCAGGGCTCTGCTGTAGGGACTCTTCCGTGGGGTCCCTAGGAGCAGCAGCCATGATCTCCTCCAGCTCTCTGTCCCCTGAGGTGTGACCTCTCACCCCACGGCCGCATTTCCAGTGGCCCCGGAGCTGCAGGGCGGAGACGCAGTGCAGGGGGCTGTCTGCACCCCGACACCTGCCCCCGGGAGCTTAAGCTCCTCGCCAGGAGACCCAGCATCAGTTTCCTTCGGTCAGGGGTGTGGCCTGTGTCGGCCCTTCTTCTTCGTGAGCGTGGGTGGAGAGAGCTGGGACAATCGTCACAGCCCAGTCCAGCCACCGCACAGTCACTGGGTGTTCGGCCCCCAGCTCTTGGGCAGCTGAGCTTCTTTACGAGTGGACTTGGCAGTGAACTCCAAGTTGCAGGAGGGGACAACGCTTTCTTCACATGTCAGAGATCTCACTTATATCGGGCTGGCTAAAAAGTCCGTATATTTTTTTACAAAAAGGTACCTATTATGGTTTTTCCCATAAAATAAAAGGCGCATTTTCCACCTTCACCAATAACGTCATTGACGTGGATGTTCTGAGAGTGTCGGCTGTCTCTGAGCGTGGGGTAACGTTGAGTGTTCTCAATCCACGTCTCAGTTCGGTCACCATCAGTTCCTACCACCTGACGAGGGAGCGTCGTCCAGCCAGAAACCTCCAGCATGAGACGTCACAAAGCACCTCTGCCACCTTCGATCAGTCACTGCACCTTCCCCACACGCCGCGCAAATGTTTTTTCTGTGGTTCGGTTGCGTTTTTGCCTTTCTTGAAATAATAAAGCACACTATGGCAAAAATGTTGCTTATTTTCTTCCATCTTTAGTATTAAAGTGGCTACATAGAAATTCACCAATTTGGTAAGTTTTTGCAAGTGCACGCTGATTGACGCAGCCACAGTGCAATCCACCGAGTTTGTCTCGAGTGAAGGGGCAGGCAGCTAAGCACCCCTAGAGCCATCGTAGGAAAAACCAAGCGGACTTCTGAGCGGACCCCATAGATGATTTTGTATCACAAACGGGGCATGCCAGCTTTGCAGTGTCCCTTATAAACGCTCACCGCCCTGCACAGCCTCATGATCCCCTTTCCCAGTTGGGGTGCCCCCGGACTCAGTGTGCCTTTGCTCCAACGGTCAGCGGCCATGATTGGTTGTGGTCGGTCCCGGGTGGCCTGGGCTGGGCACTCAGCTCTGTGCTGCATGTTCACCCCACACACTTTGCTGGCCTGGGCCTGCTCCCCCAGCCGTGGCAGGGGCACCAAAGCCGAGTGGGGACATCCCACAGGACAGCTCCCAGTGGCCAAGGCCAGTCACACAGCCCAACTCAAAACCCAAGGGCAGGGAGGGTCTGCAGAGTCACGGAGTCAGGCCACCCTCTGTGGGAGCCCGGCTTAGCCGGCACGCCCTCCCTGCCCACCTGCCTGCCTGCCCACTGCTTCCCGGCCTTCCTGGGGGGTTCCTCTGCAAGCACCTGGGCTCCGACCCTGGTGACAGGCGGCTGAGTTTCAGGCGCTGGCCACTGTGCTTATTTAGACCGGTGTTCCCCTGAAGGAAAGTGTCATTCCCGTGCCGAAGGCCTACAGAGTGGCTTCTGGGGCCTTAGCCAGTAGAGAAATGGGGACTCAGACGCCTACACCTCACACATGGGAGATGGGCAGACGGACGCAGAGGTCACGGGACTTCCCCCCTCAGCACAGCGCCTCGGTCTTTCTGGCTCTGATTCTGTGGTTCACGGGACAAGAGCGCAGGGCTTCCAACTCTGGGGTCCCCTCCCCCATGAGTGATCGTATTCCCTTAAACCCCACAGGAGGTCTGGGAGGGGCCCGAGTCCAGTCTCAGAAAAATCGCCTGCCTGCAGGCCTGGAATCCACGTCCATCAACTGGAGGGTGGGTCTCCTCCCAGACAAAATCCCAAGTACAGCGTCTGACACCCTCAGAACTCAGTTGCCCCTCAGTGTCCCTGGGGATTGGCCCCAAGACCCCCAAGGACGCCCAGACCCGCGACGCCCCAGCCCCTCTGCAGAATGGCGAGGATCGGCGCAGACCGTGGGCCCTCGGCGCCCGAGGACTCCAGCTGCAGGTGGAAGGCTGTGCGGGCGTTTGCACACACTGGACCCACGCGGTTCAGACGGTGTCCAACCACCGGCTGGAAGGCGTTTTCCCCGCAGATGGGAAGCGGCGGGTGAGCCAGCCCAGGGCTGTCCTCTCGGTGTGTCCGCTTTGGGTGCGTGTGAGGCTCCACGGCAGAGAGAATTCAAAGGGAGTCCCGTCTGCGGGAGCTCGGCAAGGGAGTGCTGAGCCCCCACGCCGTGCCCGGCCCTGTGCGGAGAAGCAAAGAGCAGCGGAAGAGCACAGCTGGACCCCCGACTCGGGCCCTGCAGGGGCCTTCCGCGAAGGACCCGGGCCCCGCCCCCCGCCCCGCCCCCCGGGATGAGATGCCTGCAGGTGGAGCAGTCCTCGAAACCCGCGGGCTCTGAGGAGGCCCAGGACGACTCCAACTCCGGGTCAGGGGCCGAGCTCCGCCTCCCCCGGGTCGCCTGTCGGGCCCCTCCGTCCCTCGGTGCCCTTGACCTGGCATTTGCTGCAGGACACCCACCGTGTCCCACACTCAGACTGCTGGCCGCTCGGGGCGGCCCCCCGGGCTCATCGCTTGCTCCGGATGACGGGCCACAAGGAAGTATTGTGGCGGGCTTGAACACAAGTTCGTGAATTTACACTGCCAGGCACAGTGGCCGGGGACAAAGCACACGTGTGTAGACGACGACAGAGGGACATTGATTTCTGTGTGCCTTAGCCTGCCAGACCCGTTGAGGCCTTCCCGGCACAAACGCCACCACGCTGGCTCTCGTCACTGTCACGTCCTGCCCGTGCAGCGGACCTGCGGCTCTGGGGGGCTACCTGTTCCCCACTGTGCTCACGTCCAGATGCAGCCTGAGTGACCGTTAATGGGCGGGGGAGAGGTGACAGCAGGGGCACTTAGCCCTGTCTCCAGGAAGTGGCGCCCCGGGAAAGCAACCAAGGACACCTGTGGGCTGTTGTTTTTTCGAGTGAAGGTGAGGTCGTGGGTCTCCGGCCAACGACTGGGCCCTCTGGGTTTCTCTTCCCCATGCACAGGTGGCGACTTCTCCGGCCCAGCCCCGCGTGGCCAGGCGGCTCACCTCACGCACCCACCTGACCGATGCCATGCCTCCCCCAGCCCCTGACACCCTAACCCACACGGCTAAGTGTCCCCTCGCTTTCTCCTTCTGTAGAGAGACCGCCCTGAGGGCTTCATCCCCAGGAGCAGCTCGGGGAGGACGCTCCGAGCAGTGGATGGAGATGGCGGAGACGCGGGTGCCTTGGAAGGAAGGAGGCCCCGCAACCACGCCCTTCAGAGGGCGGGGCGAGCAGGTGAGACTGGGGGGTGGATGGGAGCCCGGGGTGGCCCGGCAAGGGGGAGGAGGGCTGGAGAGCCACCGCTGGAGGGACCGAAGCCGCCCTTGGCCTCCTCCCCATCCCCGCCCAGCCAACCGGCTCACACCGCGCGAGCAAGGCCGTCTGGGGGCTCCGTGTGTGCAAAGGGGCTTCACGACCCTGAAACCCCTGTCCCCGCCTCTGAAGCCACGCGTGGCGGGGCCACAGAATGCCAGGGGTCTGGCGTCCAGCACTGGGGCTGGAGTCCCGGCTTCCTCACGAGTGACCATGACATGTCCTTCAACTTTTCTGTGCGTGTGCCCGTCTCAGGTGCCTGGCAGGTAGCCTTCACGACATGTGAGCTGCTGTTAGAAACGTAAGCGATTTTATATCTTAAAATATTGCTTAAATAGTTTCACGCTGGGTCCCATTAACAAGGATTCCCAAGTGAAGGTGACCACGGGGAAATATCCGTTATTTAGTTCTTTTCTCACATGAAGCTGTCATAATAAAGCACACTTCTGGATTGCATTCTCTAGAGTACTTTTTACTAAATAAAAAGCCAAAAAAACCTTTTCCTTCCAGTAAGATTTCATGATTCAGCACATTCAACGTTCACTATAAAGGGCTGAGATGAAGAGCAGAAAACAACTGTAGGGGCGAGAAACAGGTGAGAAGAAGCGGAAGTGGGCGCTGCCGAGCGAGGGCCGAGTTCAGGTGCACTGGGGCTCTCTGGTTCCGGGGACCAGCCCCGGTGGTTTGAAAGCTGTATTCATTCAGGTATCCACACGGCACGCAGGCATCAGGGAACAGGGAGATGGGAATCAGTGGGAGAAAATCCTGGGTTCTTGGCAAGGTTTCTTTTCTTTTTTTTTTTTTTTTATTTCTAGAGAGACAAAGGGAGAAAGAGAGGGGGAGAAACATCGATGCGTGAAGGATGCATCAATTTGCCTCTCGTGTGCCCCCTACTGGGGACCTGGCCCCAAACCCAGGCATGTGCCCTGTTGGGGAATCGGACCAGTGACTCTTCAGTTCGCAGGGTCTGGTGCACAGTCCACTGTGTCCCACCAGCCAGGGCAAAGGGGTTTATTAGAGAGAAAACATGCAGCCGTGGGGTAGGGCCTGGAGGTTTGGTTACAGGTCCGCTCCTTCCGACCCGGGTCAGGACAGCTGCTGGGGGCAGGTGCGGACGCCCTCCTGACCCCTCTTCCTGTGGACAGAGGCACCTCCCGGTGTTTATGGCAAGGTCCCACATCTGGTCATTGGCTGGGTGAGGCCAAAAGCAGGGAGTGGGGCGGTCAAGGTTGCCAGGCCTCCTCCCAGCACAGCGGAAGCGCTTCGGCTGACGTCGCCCTCAACGCAGCAGAGATGGGCTTGGGGCAGGACAGGGCGTCTCTTTCCCAGCGGCTTTTGCAGGAGAATCCTGGCCTGTCTCCCCCCTGTGGGAGGCGGCTGGCCTCTCCCATTTCATAGGCCTGCCCCGCAGTCCAGTGCCTCCCACGAGAGTGTTCGCAGCACCCAGACGCCCTGGAAGCCCTCCTCTCACCCTGCATTACCAAGAAGACCCAGGGTGCCGGCCCCCAGGTCCGGGCCACACCAACAGCTTCACACCTCCCCGGCGTCGGACCTGCTTCTCCCTCTTTTGGCCAAGGCGCGTTAGGAAGGCCCCCCGTTCCCGAGGAAGGAGCGGGGCTGCTGTCCTTGCACAAGGCCCACCGAAGAAGGGCCCCGCACCGGCCGAGGGGCGCCCGGAGGTCCCTCCTACACCCTCCCCTTTCCCCCAGCGGCGAGCGCCGGGTGCGGCTGCCGCCTCGGGGCACCGGCGGGCGAGCAGCGTGGACGCCTGCGGGTACCTCCTTGCACCCCCGCCCACCGCACCGCCGCCTCCTGCGGTGGAAGACAGTGCGGCGCGTGCGCACTGGCGCGCTCGCGGCCCGGCCCGTGGGCTCTCCCGGGAGGGCGGGAAGTGGGGAACGTGGCAGACGACTGGCCGCCCACCCTCCCGGCCAGCCACGGGCGCCGCCGACACCTCGAGGCCCGTGTGCCCCAGGACGCCCGTCCAATGAACGGCGCAGGTAAGCGCGCGGGGGCTGCCGGCGATCCCGTCGGGGGCTCCGCGCCCAGCCCGCGTTCCCCCAGAGGCCACGGGCCAGCAAAGTTGAACTTGGCGCGTTGCAGGGCAGCGTGGGGCGGGGGTCTGTGGCGGCGGTGGGGGGTGTGCAGGCTGCGCGGACTGCGGTGACCCGCGAGCCGGGGTGCCCTGTTCTAGCAGGCGGGAGCACGGGTGGGGCCGCGGTGGGGGCGCGCGGCAAAGCTGGGGACGCGGGACCCCGGACCATGGCCGGCGCTCAGGCCTGGCCTCCCAGTGAACTTTTGCTCTGAGCCCTGATGTCGTCCTGGTGGCCGACGAGCACGGCCTGGGCGGTCTCCTGGTCTCCGGTGGCCTCTCCTGACTGCCTTCCGGGAGGGGCTGCCGGGCGGGGAGAGCGTGCCCGGGGCCCTTGGTGCGGGGGAGGCGCACACAGGCGCAGGAGGAGATTGGGGGGTCCCGAGGATTGAGTTGAAGGACCGGGATTTTTCAGTCCCTGCCCCTCCCCCAATACAAAAGTGAGACCCCCAGAGGGAGGGAGGGAAAGGTCCCAATGCCGAGGTGCCTGGACGAAACGCAGGAAGCAATTAAAACCCCTCCTCTCGGATTAGCAACCAAAAATTGATCGATGTGTCAGGAATACCGCTGATTTATGAAAGGTGCTTATTTCTCTGGTATGGAGAATTTTATGTTCTCCAGGTGAAACCGAGTTCACCCAGCTCCAGCGCAGATTGATGTTTTAATAAAAATAAATAAAGGGCGAAAGCTCGCCTGGTCTTCGGGGACATCAAGTCTCAAATCGCAGAGTTAGAGTAACAAATCAAATTGCATTATCTTTACATTTCATAGCTTTTAATCGTGTGCCTAAAAAGCGCAGGCAGCAGAGGCCTGTATTCCGAAAGTTTCCATCCGGTGCTTAAAAGTTCGCATAACCAAGCAATCAAGGTTTCGTGAGCGAAATCACACGGGGAGCGTCGGGTGATCGCGACCCGCGGCCCGCCGGGCGCGGCGGGCGCGTGGGGAGCATGAGCGAGCTCGGGCGCGCGAGGGCGGCGGCGGCCGCGCCCGGAGCCGCGCGGCGCCGGTAGATGGCGCCCTGGCCCCACGCTAGGCTCGCAGCCGCGCGCTGCTGCGGGAGTCGGCGGGGGCGCGGGGCGGGCGCGGAGCGCGGGGCTCCGCGCTTGCAGTTGGCTTGGACCAGGGCAGCCTGGCTCGGCAGGAAAAAAAAAAAAAATCGAGATTATTGTTGGCATTTCACACTTTAAGTTGTTGGGGGCGCCGTTCCTGGGAGACGAGGGGAGACCCCCACCCTCCAGCAAAACAGCGGCGGCTGGGGCCTGGCGGCGACCCCATTGCCCGCTCTCCGGGCGCGCTGCCCGGGCCCGGCCCGGGAGCGTAGACGCACGTGGGTGCGGGCGAGGGTCGGCGGTGCGGCGGCAAGGACATCAAGTTCAAAGCTGCCCGCAGATGGTCCCCGAGGGCTGCCGGGACCGCCCAGAGGCCACCCCCCCACCCCGCGCGGGGCAGCCGCCCGAACCCGCGCCCGCCCTGCCGCCGGGGCTGTCGGCGCACTCCGCTTTGCAATGTAAATTTCAGCGGGACAAATTGCTTATTAATAGTCTAGAAGAGAAGCGGGTTTCTTTCTTTCTTCTTTTCTTTATCTGTTTTTATTTCTGCATGGCCCCTAGCTATGCCCTGGGCAGCCTCGCCACCCAGCAGCTTTCTCTTCATTTCAATATCCTAAAGAAAATGCAAATTTCCACAGTGTGGCCTTTTTAAAAAGTTAAATTAGGAACAGCTTAAAGTGACTCCATTAGTATGGGAAACATACACGCTTAACGTGGGAATAGTTTCCTTTTAACGGGACTCATTTTGGACTGTAAATTTGGCAGACCCTCTGGTTGGGAAAGAATCATATCTCGGCCAAATGCGTCACCAGAGGCGTATCCCCCCAGCCCACCCCCCGCTTGGCCTGCGTGGGGCTTCCCGGGAGGGGCCGGTCCGCGGTGTCGCGCCGCCAGACGGGGGTCCTCCCCTGCGGATTCCTTAGAAGTTGCTCCAACGTGAGCTAGCGGGAGGAGGGCCTGACACATTTCTGTCCGAGGGCTCTCCAGTCCCTCCCGGCTTTGTCGTCGTGGTCCCGAAGCTGAGATCACCGTCCGGGGGAACTGAGCAGGCGGGGCGGCTGTCACCCACCATCCCGCTCTTGCGCACCGGAACAGATGTGTGCATGCGGGCAGTGCCGCCGAGCAGTGGCCAAGGGTAGCGGCAGAAGAGGAGGCCAATCCAGCCCCGTTCCGCCCACGCCCACCCCTTGCCCTTCCACCACCCCAGCACCTTGGCCCGAGCTGGCAAATCTGGGTTTCGAACTAGAATTCCAGGGGCAAACTTCCATGCTCCTTTAGCTTCCAGATGGGGGTCTTCAGTTCTGTCAAAGGGTCTGCTTATCTCCCTCCTGTGCCTTTAAGCCAGCGCCGAGACTCTGTGTCCCTGCCCAGGAAAGAGTTAAGATTTACGACGAGTTGGAGAAGTCTTGTTAGGGTGTAATCTGCATTTTTAAACTACTGCGTAATAAAAAGTGAGAAGTTTTGAGACACCTTTCTTGATTATACCTTTGGCGATACTTTAGGTTTTACATTTAATTTGCATTTTGTTCTTAGTGAATATTGAAGCCCTGAGTGGAGGATTGAATTTTATTAGGACATCTGGACTGACAATATCAAATCAGACACCAGTGTCCCAAAGCATGCTAAAATTTCAGAGTTAATTAGAACGTAGTGTGTTTAATTAAAGCCAATTATAATATTCGAAATTATCTGATCGATCCATGTTTCTACAGTTGGGGTCTGTTTAGGTGTTGATTGGTGCATTCTCTCGCTGTTCTACCTAGAAACTACTCTGGGGAAAGTTTGCTTTGTAAGCTGGAGGGGGCGGGCGGGCGGGCCGGTGGGCGCGCACTCCGCGTCCCGGTGCCGGCTTCGGTGCATCCTGCCCCCCACTGCCTTGGGGCGCCGCGGAACGCGGCTCGGGAAATCCCGGCTCCTCGTTAACGAGGCTTCACCTTTCTGAGTTCCCGGGACCCCGCCACGCACCGACTGTCCTTTCCCGGCTTGCGTGCTCCTCCGAGCTTTTGGCGGAGAGGTGACCTTTAAGGTGGCAGGGTGCGTTGGGAGAAGCCCGGCTCGCAGAAAGGTGGTGTTTGGCTCGGGATTCTGGATCCGGCTGAGGATCCCCAGGGCCGACTCGGGTCGCTGGGGCAGCCACAGTGACCGAAAGAACCCGAGAGGAGTCAGGACGAGGAGACAGTGAGCTGTTCGCTTCCTAATTTCGCGCTGCAGGAGCAGAGGTGCGGCCCGCTTGGATCGCCCTTGAGAGCGAGTGAGTCCCGTGCGGTGTCCGCTGCCCCTGGCGCGGCCAGCCACTTGGAGGGTGCGCTTCTCACCCGAGAGGGCATGGACACCGCGCTCCCCGCCCGGGGCCTAGTTCCCAGGGCTGGGCTCGGCCTGACTTTTTCGGCTGCACTTGGGTGGCGGTTAGGACCAGGAGGCGGGTGGACTGTTCTCCACGCTCCTGGGTCACGGGGTCAGCGAGGCCTAGGTGCACCGCCGCAGCCCAGCTGTTGGGGCCGCGTGGGGAGCCTCGGCGGCCACCTGCCCCGGGGTAGGTGGGAGCCGTGCTGCTCAGCTCCCGGCTGTGCCGCGGCACTCTGCTCTCCCCACCCCAGGAGGCGCTGTTTGTCAAACTTGGCCTCCTTGGCAGGAGGCGCCTGCATGTTCTCACGTGGAGAACTGAGCCTTTTGCAGGACTCGGGGGCGGGCTTCAGTAGTCCTTGCCTTGCAGAACGACGGGGGGCGGGGGGCTGCAAAGAACAGGGGTCTGAGACCCTTCAGAGTTCCTTTTTACCTGTGAATCCTGCCAGGCCTGCTGCCTTCCAGCGCAGGGGAGAGGAGCCGGCTGGGGTGCCCCCGCGGGTGTGGGTGCAGCGCCCAGTGACTCGCCTCCCAGAGCAGTTGGGGGCGCGCGGCCTGGCTCGGGTTCCCTCACCACCTGCCTCCTCGGGGCCCGGTGGCTGCCATCTCTGCGCAGAGAGGACGGAGGCGCCTTCTCTGGGCCTGAAAGACCCACCTGAACCTGGCCCACCCCCCTTCGTGCGTAACTTAGCAGGTTGGGGTGGTCTGAGTGTGGAGCTATCGCTGGCCCGTCCTCCGGGGCCGCGAGCTGCGTGACCCTGCCACGCAGGCCTAAGACCCGGTGCACTTGGGGGCCGTGTGACTGACCCGCAGGGGGCAGGGTCCGCCAGTGCCTGGCGGGTCCACCTTCTCCCGCAATTCGCCTCGCTCTCTAGGTGCTCCTCCCGGAGTCTCCCTGATCTCCGGCTCTCCAGGCCCTTACCGCCTCCTTCCCTTCCAGGCCCAAGGTCAGTCCAGGTACCGGTTTGGGTTCTCCCAGCCTCTGTCTGTGCGTGGCGCCCGGCCTCGGCCCCAGGCGGGAACCGGGCTGGAGGCCGGGTAGTCGGTGCGGTTTGAGCGTGACCCCTGGGCGCGGAGGACGTGGGGGCGGTAAGCGCTTGCGGCTCTGGGCTGGCTGTGAGAACGCCAACCGTGGGCCTTAGGCGCATGGGCTTGCCCTGGCTGGAGCGCTGTGAGTGGCCTGGCTGAGTAGCCTGGGCCTGAGGCCACAGGCCCTGTAAGGGTGCCTTGCCTGTCTGCGCCAGCGCGCCCCCGATCCCTCTGGGTGCTGGGCTTCCAGGAACCCCTGGCCGGGCTTCTCCACGCCGCAAAGGCACTTTATCACCCTTTGGAAGGCTGGTAGGGTGGCTGGCGGGTTCTCAGGCTCTGCAGGGAGCAAGAAGGGGCGTCTGCGGAGTGCCTAGGACACTGGGCCGGCCCCAGCTCCACGCCCGGCCTCGCTCCCTGGGACCCCCAACTTGGCTGAAGTTTCTGGGTGGCTTGGAGACCAGTGCCAGCCTGGCTCCCGCTCTGCAGGCCTGGCACCACGCAGCCGTGCTGGACCCGGGACTGGGGAGGTGCGACGGGAAAGTTTACGCCTGGCACACGCTGAACAGCCCCCCTCCCGCGGGTGGGTAGTGGGCGCAGGCGGAGGGCCTTGGCGAGCTCCGCGGAGGCGGGGGCACTGGCGCGGCGCCGCGGGCAGGGAGGCCGGGCTGGGCTTGGGTGCCGGCGCTGCACGGTTATACCACCCGGCCCAGCCTCTGGCGGTGCCGTGGGTAGGAGGCCACGCGCCGCCTCGGCCCTGCGCCCCGCCCGCTGCTCCCCGAGCAGGACTCCAGGGGCGGCGGGCGCTGTCTCTCTCTGAGGTCACTGTCTGCTCCGGCACGACGTGGGGAGGACAGCTGGGCACTGGCCATCTGACTGACTCCGGCGTGACATCTGGGAGCCCACTGGTGTGTGGCACGCGAAGCGCTTGATGCCGCTATTTAAATGCAAATGCGAGGGGGCTCATTGAAGCCTCTCCCCGTAAATCCGCACAAAAGGAACACTTCCCACCCTCCGAGGAGGCGGCGGCGGCGGCGATGCAGGCGGCGGCGGCGCGAGGGCCACCAGTGCAAATCGCGTAGAGCGGGGCCCTGAGCGGTCGCCTGCGCATTCGCGGCCCGGGGTTTACAGCGAAGGTCAGGCCCCGCCCGGCCGGCCCCTGGGAGCGCTCAGCGCGCGGAGGCCGGACCGGAGGTCTCGGGGGACCTGCGCAACTTCCAAAGCGCCAGCCTGCCCTCCCCTTGGCTTCCCCTACCTGGGTGTTGGGCGCCCTTAGTTCCCTAGAAAGGGAGGGGGTGGGGCGGAGCTCCCGCGGGAGGCGGCCGGGCGCAGGGACGCGCTCGCAGCCCGTCTCCAGACTTCCAGCAATCGCCCTGCAGCCCCTCCCCCGCGCCGCGCGGCCTGGGTGCTCCAGCCCTCGCTCTTCTCCGCCTCGGCTCCCGCCCCATCAAAGCGAAAATCGTCGCGTAGGGTCAGGCGGGGGCCGAGGGGGCTGCGCTCTAGGGCTGCAGCAGGCCCTGCCGAGACCTTGCCCGGGCGGCCAGTCCTGGTGCCCGCCGCTCGGAGCCGGCAGTGGAGTGACAAAAAAGATAAAGTTGGTGAATGATAAAGGCCGTATTTTCCACGCTTTGGGTGCGGGACCAGATGATCTAGAAAATGAGCTGAAATGGATTCAGCCTCCAAGCCTGTTGTGAGAGCAGCTGATTCCCCCATTTCGGGCCAGATGGCGGCTGAACACAGATTTGCATTCATTTTCGCTTAATATCGTCCAAAACAGTGGGGCAGCTGCATTTGTTGTCAAAAAGGTTTAAAACCCCTTTTCTTTCTGGGGCAGGATCGTTACCTTATGTGATGGGCTTATAGAACTTTTTTTCCCTCTTTAGTCAACAGTATCAGATTTAGAAGGATTTGTTTTTAAACCTTCTAATTTGGTAATCAGATTTAAATCGCCTTGGTGCGTGTAATCTGAATTAAAGATACTGTAAATGATTTTAAGCAGGGTACTTTCGTTAGCGCAAGGAAGCAGGCACCTCCAGTGCGGGCCGGGCATTTTAGGAAGTGCACCACAAAGAAGGCATTGTTTCCGACTTCTAACTTCATCTTTCCCGAAAAGGCATTTTGCATATTCTGACAATAACGCCAGCCTGGCCGCTGGCCCTGCCGAGAGCCCCCAGGCAGCTAGAGTCGCGGAGACAAAGCGACTTCTCAACCCCACCCTCCACTGATGGCCAACTTTATTTTGCGTTGTCTCTCCAGGAAGAAAGTGTTCCCTCCTGCACTCGGCCTGCTGCGGGGGAAAGCTCTGGGCTTATTAGGAATACAGAAATTTTCTTTTAATTTATCGTGAATAGTTTCCATACACTTTGATTTAGGGTTATTAACATTCTATACAGTGGCATCTTTAATATGTGGCGATCGCTTCTAAAGACTAATCTCATTACCCTCAAATAGTCATAAAATATGATTTTATTATACTTACGTATTTAATTAGACGCCGGCACCGTAATGGATTTTGAGATGGGACCGGCGCAACAGCTTTGATGATTCACTTATCTTCGGCGATAGTCATTAACCCCCAACACCAGCAAAATAGATTGCTTTCCAACACATCTTGTTTCTCACCCCTTCCGAGAGGCTTGGGGGGTCCCCGGATAATGTAAACCGGACTTCGATTTTCCCGATTAATTAAAATATTAATGTACACACACTGCCAATTCATAGAGAAGGGAGTGCTACCCCAGGCCCTGCGGGAAGAGGCTGCCGGGTGCAGCTCTTGCACCCTGTAACCTGTTTGGGTTTTGTTTGTTTGTTTTAATCAAAAGAGCCTGATTTCTCTCGGCAGGGAAGTGCCAGGACAGCTCTCGGTGGTCCCCTGGGTCTCCAGTCCCAGCCGCGCAGATGTCCTTTAGGCGGGCTGTGCGTCTGGGCTCGGAGTCCGTGCTGCGGGAGCCGGGCCGCCCAGCCCACGCGCTGCCGGCGCCCCGCCGCCCTCCCGATTCCTCGAAACTAGGTCGGGAAGCCGCGCGCCGCGCGCTTACCCGGGCCCGGCGGCACCGAGGGTAGGACCGGGGCGCCCGCGGCGTCCGCTCGGCTTTTAGAGCGGCTGGCGCCCGGGAGGTCTGGGCACCGCGCACGGCGCGCAGCCTGACACCCGGCTCCAGGTCGCCTGACAGGCCGGGCGCGCTTCCTGTCCTCCCGGAGAGCCCGGAGCCTTCTTTGTCACTCGCTGCGCCTAAAGACAGGCGGGGGGGACGGGGTCTCCCGTGGCCACCGGGAAAGAGAGCATCTGGCGAAGCCCGCCTCCGACGTGGGTCCCTAGCCCAGCATTCGGCGGCCTCCGCCGAGGCAGCCGACGCGGGCGTCCGGCGAGGCCCAGATCGGGGCAGACCTGTCTCCCCAGCATCTTTAGGTCTGCTCAGAAGCCAGGCTGCGTGGAGCGCCCGCCTGGGCGAGGGAGCCCTGCTCCCCTACTGCCGCCCCCCGCCCGTCGCTCGCCCCGCCGGCCCCCTCCCCGCGGCCGGGCTTCCTCTCCTCACTTTCCCCCTTGGGCCACCCCGGGGCGTGCTGCGGCCCCTTGCATTTATTGCACGCATTTGTGCAAGTCGGGGCGCCTCGGCATGTCACCCCCTCCTTTCTGCCGTGTTCTGACTGTCTCTGTGATTTGGGGAGAAGGTATTAGGGGGACCACGCTGCAATCGCGCACTGGTTGTTTCATTTCAAGATTTATTTGGGCGAGTAGTAACTTCCTTGGCTGCGGGTGGGCGCGAGGAGCCGCAGCTCGTGGCTGGGGGCTGCGGAGGCGCTTGGTGGCGCTCGGTGGCGCTCGGTGGCGCTCGGCGGCGCTCGGCGGCGGCGGGGCTCGCTGGGCTCGCCGGGCTCGGGCCGGCTCGCGCGCCGTCAGGCAGTCAGTCGGCGAGCGCGGCGGCAGCGGCGAGGGGCGCGGCGAGGGGCGGCCGCTCCCATATATGGCGCAGGCGCCGCCCCCCGACGTCACCCTCTGACAGCGCCGCTCCCGGGGGCTTCGAGTTTTGGCTCCCGGGAAAGGGTCCATTCCTCGGGGAGAGAGGGCTGAGTTTTGTGCGCCTCCGTCCGCTGCGCGCGCCGCTCCAGGCCCCGCCGCGCCCCGCCTGCGCCCGGGACTGCGCCGCGGCTCTCACCGCCCCGTTTATTTGTCTTTGGAGCAGGCGGGCCGCGCCAGAAGCGGACGGTCCCGCAGTGTCCTGCAGCCGCGGACGCCGCCCGGCTAGGATGACACCGCGTTGAGCGCGCCCGCAAACAACAACAACAGCAGCAGCGCCTGGCCGCGCGTCCTGCTTCTCCTGCTTCTCCGGAGCTCCGCCACCGCCGGTGCGGCCGCCGGTGCAGCCGCCCCCGCGCCCCCGGCCGTCCGGAGCGCACGGCCGCCGGTGTATGTCGCGCCTGCCCGGGACGGGCTGAAGCCGGCGGCGGGCCGGACCGCGGGCGCCGAGCCCCGAGCGCCGCTGCTCGCGGAAGCGCTTTCGGCCGGGAGCGGCGGCGGCCGCCAGCAGTTTTCATGTTTGGGATCCAGGAGAACATTCCGCGCGGGGGGACGACCATGAAGGAGGAGCCGCTGGGCAGCGGCATGAACCCGGTGCGCTCGTGGATGCACACGGCGGGGGTGGTGGACGCCAACACGGCTGCCCAGAGGTACGTACCGGCCGGGCCCGCGCGCCCCGGCCCGCGCTCCGGCCCCGCCGGGTCCCCGAAGCCGGCCGGCGCCGCGCTCCTCACCGGGCCGCTGTCTCTTTCCTCCCGCAGCGGCGTGGGGCTGGCGCGGGCGCACTTCGAGAAGCAGCCGCCCTCCAACCTCCGGAAATCCAATTTCTTCCACTTCGTGCTGGCGCTCTACGACAGGCAGGGGCAGCCGGTGGAGATCGAAAGGACCGCTTTTGTGGACTTTGTGGAGAAAGAGAAAGTAAGTGCGGGCACTCAGTCACACCCTCCATCTTTCTAGAAGTGGGAGGCAGGCGGCGCCCCAACGCGGCGGCCCGGAGAGCCCCCCTCGGCGGCGGGGCGGCTCGGCCAGGCGCCCCCGCCGCCACGTGCGCCGGCCGGACCGCGGAGGGCTGGGCGGCTCCTCTGCGCCCCCGTACTCGTGCGGGGCCAGGAGGGCGCTGGGCCGCCAGCAGGAAAGTGACATCACCGCGCTGCTCCGAGATAGGAGCCCTGCCCTGCGTGAGGCCACGGGGCCTCGGTCGTGCAGGGGGACCGCGCGCCCTGGCTGCGCGGACGCCGGCCGCACTAAATGCAATTATTTATCGTTACTTTCAGGAGCCCAACAACGAGAAAACCAACAACGGCATTCACTATAAGCTCCAGCTGTTGTACAGCAACGGTAAGTGGCCGCTGCCCGCCTGCCCGCCCCTGCCCAGCTCGCTCTCCGCTCGCGAGAAGCTTAAAGGACATAAAGATTTTGAGATTAAAATGACATGGATGTAAACACGAAATCTTCTCGTGGCATAGAAGGAAAACAAAACAGGAACGATCGATATGTCGATGGCACTTCCCATGATTAACCGGTGGGGCTTGAAGTAGAAAGTAAAAAGCAGATCGATAGAGGCTCCAGCCGAACATCACTTTTAAGTGACTTTTTTCAATTTTGCAAATTAATGTTAATTATCGAGATGGGGGTACCTCCGTAAGCCAGGCATAACTTACTTCCCGGGCTGGAGATTTTAAAAAATCCTCGAGAGACGTTAGAAAGAGTTCAGACTCAGGTTCGTGTCTTGCTTTCTGTTTTCTAAAAATAAATGACCAGCCGGGCCCACCGGCGGGGCGGCCAGGCCTGCTCTCGCTGCACACACTTTCCTGCACCTTGCAGGGCAGACCCTGAGAGTCTCAAGGTCCTTAATTAAGAAAAGAAAAAAAAACCCGAAGCGAGCAGTGATTGGGGTTTTCTCTCCCGCCTGCGAGAGGGCACGCCTGAGTTTCGCTGCATCACGCGGCCGTGGTCCCTGGGCCCCGGACTTCCTGTGCCGGGCGCCCTTGCTGAAGTCCTGACGAGAACCTGTCTCTGTTTTTTTTTTTTTTTTTCCAGGAGTCAGGACGGAGCAGGATCTGTATGTTCGCCTCATAGACTCCATGACCAAACAGGTGAGAAAGTTTGAGCCTCTGCACGGTTTTCCACTGCTCAGCGGGGGCATCCGGGGTCCAGAGACTAGCGGACTGGCAGACGGACCCCCGTTTGTGCTTGGCGTTGAGTTTCCCTGATGTGTTAATGAGAATTCCATATTTATTGGAATAAATGAAGCGATTGGCAAAATAGTTTGTTGTCGTGGAACAGGACAGATATGCATTATTAAATGGCTTGTGATTGGATTCAAGCTCTCTCTTAATTAATTGTGGTAATTAATATTTGACAGAAAAATTTCAAGATGCCCCCTTCCGTGTGTTTTTTTTTGAATGTTTCTTCTTTCTCCTTGGAATCATTTCATTGATTTTCTTTTTTCTACAACAATGGCAGCTAACTCCTTTCCAAAGCCCATTGAGCGGGCCCTGATTAGTTCATTTTTCTCCTTTCCCGTGTGACGGTCTGGTAACACGAGACGTTTATTTGGATTTAAAAGTTAAATGTGTTGGGGTGAAAAGTCACCTTGTTCTCCTCTAGTCCATCTTCACCTCTCGGCCCCCCATCTCCATAATTCAAACTCTGCGCTCCAGGGGTCACCCCGACCCGCCCAGTGCTCAGGGAGCAGCTCTGGTTCCCTCTCCCACCCTCTGTCATCCCTTGTAAATAACATAATTACAAGCAGTCCTTATTAAATTATTTAACCTGACTTGGTCAACTTTTCCGAGGATAACTACTGGCTCTCGGCAGTGCCGCTCAGGGCAGGAAAAGCGCTTTCCTCGCCTTCTGACAGGGTGCAGCCTCCGGCTGGGTCTGTGCTGGGTGGTACGTTGCGTTGCAGATTTTTTCCCCTCCTTTTCTTAAAAATAGAGGGTTGGGGGAGGGGAAAGTCCAGTGCGCAAATTAAACCCACTCGGCACAGACTGATCTCAAATACTCTTCCAAGCTGGGCTGCAGGCTCGGAGAGCCGAGTGGCGTCTGCCTGCCTTTCCGAGGCCGACTTTAAGAATGGGAGCCCGAGGAGCCGGGTCCTGCGCGCTCCCTGCAGCCCAGCACACAGGCCTCCCGCCCGGCCGGCAGTCAGTTTTCCGATTCTACTTTCCCTCCAGAAAGTTTGTCCTTGCCTAGGCGGCGAGTGCGGTAGATTTTAGTGTCTCGGCGGGAACGCGGGGTGGTTTTCTCCCAGAGTAAAACAGACCTGATAGGTAAACTGCGCTTTTTTCCTGACAAAGACGGGCTGTGTGCCCTTCGGTAATGATCTCCCTCGGACTCAGAGAAGCCTGTGGGAGCCAGGTTGTTCCATGACGGGTTTTTATGTCTTTGTATGTAAGGGCCGATGTTTTCGGAGAGACGCTGTCGTGTAATTAAGCGGTTAATGCAGGCAGCCCTAAGTCTCCCTGTTGCTGCACAGGGAGGAGGGTTTGTTTCAAGTTCACTTTTATTGTTCATTTAGCCACGGACCTTTGCAGTATAAACAGGGCTGAAAATAAAGGCATTTAATCTCCTCTCACTGACGGGGATGGGGGGGGGGAAGGGAACGAAATAGCCCAGTAACTGATCAAAGAGTCAATGGCGCTGAACCGACAGTTTATGGATTTCTGTTTGTGCTACAAAATAAAAAATAAATCAAATATAAATACGGGGCTCCATCGGAAGACAAGCGCGCTCTCAGAAGAGCTGGTGCCAGCCGCGCGCCCTGCAGCCCCAGGCGGCCACTGGCCTGCGGTGACTCCGAGGTTCGGAGCCCGGCAGAGGGAGGCTGTGGCCAAGGGGCTCCCGGGACCCTGCCCCCTTCCCAGAGGGAAGCCCGGCTTCCTCGGGAAAGGACTTGGTCCGCCTGGAAGTGGAGGAGAGTGTCAGAAGTGCCCGAGGAGGTTGGAAGTCATTTCCAGATAATTTTTTGAAGGGGGGGGCGGGAACTGGAGAGGGGTCCCCTCCCCCTTCCGTGGAATTTTCTGCCGGGAACGTGCGGCTCCCGCCCCCGCCCCCTGCCTCTCCTCCGGTGGCCTTTCCCCTTCTTTTCTTTTTCTTTTCTCTCCTTTTTTTTTCTTTCCTTTATTATTATTATTATTTTTTTTTTGGAGCGGGCGGCCGGCTCGGGTCCGGCGGTGGAGCGGGGTGCGCGCGGCAACGAGCGCACCTAGGGCTGCGCACCATCTGGCGAAGCCTCTGCTCAAAACCCACCCGAGCGTGCGCGCAGACACTGCCTTTTTACCCGAGAAAAATCATTGTTAGCAGTTTCAAAATAAACACCAGATTGGCCATTAGCACTTTCTTTCCCAGTATCATCCAGCGACGAGCACGTGGCCGCGCGGGGCCGGCGCCCGGGGCCCGCCTGGGGAGCTTACGGGAGGCCTGGGCCAGCCGAGGCCACGTGCGGCTGCTGCGACCCGCTCCAGGGCCGCCCGCCGCCTGCAGATCCCGGCGTAGCCCGGCTGGTAGGCCGCCCGCGGACTCTAGGCGGCGGCTGGGCCCGGCGGGCGGTCAGCCGCGGGTACCTGGGCTGGAACGCGCCCTCCTTGCTCGAGCCCGGGGTGCGCGCAGGGCGGGCGCGGCCCTGAGCTCCAGGCAAACCGCTGCCCATGGCTGGCCACTGCCAGCTGCTTTAGTCTCAGCGTGTCCTCAGGGGTCTCTTCCAACACACACTTCGGAGCTCGGATCAGACAATGGCCCGAGGACGCGGCCCGGCAGCGGTGCGGCAGCCCGGGGGCCCGCAGCCCCGGGTGCCGGGTCTGTGCCAATGCGCCCTGGCTCCCTGTGCCCTGGCCTTGCCCCAGCCCACGCGGCCGGCGTCCTCCCAGCCGAAGGCCTCGCGCAGGCCCGAAGGGCGTTCGGGAGAGGAGGCCGCCTTGGCCCAGCCCCGCTCCGGGCGACCCTGCGGGAGCGTGGGGTGGCTGGGCCGCGCCGCCTCCCCCGCCCGCCTTGCACCTGCCGCCCCGCGAGGCCTGGGCGACCGGACGCTAAAGCCGGGGCACCGCTTAACCCCCGCCTTTGCTTGTCCCCGCTCAGGCCATCGTCTACGAGGGCCAGGACAAGAACCCGGAGATGTGCCGCGTGCTGCTGACCCACGAGATCATGTGCAGGTGAGCGGAGGGCTGGCGGGCGGCGGGCAGGCGGCGGCCTCGGCGCCAGCTGCGGCTACAAAGGACGCCGCGCCCTGGCGCCGCCACCCCGCTCGGCCTCGGGATGGGCTTCGATTGAAATGTAATCGGCCGGCCGCAAGCCGCAGCCTAAGAGCCCGGCTCACTTCCCGGGTGACCAGGATCCCGATAAATATGTGGGCGGTGTCGCTGCAGTGTCCTGGGTGCCCAGGAGCCAGGGATCGCTGGCGTCCCTCCGCTACTCTCTTCTGCCGCGCAGCGCCCGCGCAGCCGGCTGCTGCTGGGAGAAGGAAACTCCTCCGCACTCCCGGCAGCGCTGAGCGCGGGAGGGCTGGACCGCGATCCGCCGCCGGCTAACCTCCTCCCCAGGGCGGCCCTTCCCAGGCTGCTGGAGAGCGGAGCGCGCCTTCACTGGGATCTCTGTCGGAAGAGCAATTTCCCACCTGTTTTCTCCTAAGTATCACAAGAGTTTTACCCCG
>CM052542.1:155246245-155258745 GCA_028533065.1 Trachops cirrhosus | reverse complement strand
GCTCGCGATGCAGGGCGGAGAGGCGCTTCATCTTCTGAGCTGTCTTCAATCTGTGACTCGGCGCGTTTGAGGAGACCACTTGTGTTTAAGCTGTGGGGTGTTCGCACGGCCCAGGAACTGAGCAGCCGTGTTGATTCAACGGAGTGTGTCGGAGGCTGTGTTTCCCCCTCAAAATCACTTTGGGTTTGGGTGACAGTCCATCATTTATCGACGATTAATACTGGGTAATCTTTAACACTCGGTTTTTATCGCGCTGGGGGCAGTATCTTCTCTACCTGTGCAGAAGTAGACTCGTTAATTCTTGCCTGAGTGAATGCTGTCTTATCTTTGGTTTAATTAAAATATGGGCTGAGATTACCGATACTTCTCTAACCTAAGAGAAGTGCGTGAGCATCTGATATTCTAGAGGCAGGAGAGGAGGGAAAACCGCACAAACATTTGGTTAATGGGTTCACTGAGTTTCCTCGAATAAGGAGGACTCCGGTCCGGTCTGTGCCTGGCACCGAGGCTTCGGAGGTCTTCATTATTGATGAGAAACCTGCTCTACCTCTAAATTCAAAGATATGACAACTTTATAGGAATTTTAATCGCCTCCCATGCTAGGGATGTTGAGGTAAGGATGGTTTTGTGCAGTGACAAATAGGGTGCACACTTTACCATCGTTAAGAGAGCTGTCACTTGCAATGACAAAATACGATCACATGTGGTTGCTTGGTGAAAACCCGTGTGTTCTGACTGTAGCGGTGGCAGCATCTTCAGGGCAAGGCACGTTTCTGGGCAGGGGGGGCATGAAGAATTTAGTGTTCACTCTGGCAAGTTGTGTTAATTGCAGAAAGACAGGTTTCCAGCAGAGGGGCTGTGTTTCGAGAGAGAGAGATGCAGCCTTTTTCGACGGAGGCCCCGTCTCCCCTCCGTAGTGAGAATCGTGTCTGTGGGGCGAGCGTTGCCTCCTGAAGTGGGTGGCTCGGGCGCAGCGCCTCGCCCCTGCCGCCTCTGGAGCGCCCCGCCGGGCGGCCGGCCGGCCTGCAGGCCCTCATCGCCACTGTCATTACTCGGTTAGTTGGCCTAAAAAAGAATTACGCACAACGTGCTCCACCGGCTCCTGGTGGCCTTTGGATGCGTTTAGCAGTTTCTGACCAGATAAGGCATATTTGTCCCGAGGACATAAACCAATAATTCCAGCCTGAATTGAGATCAATGGGCCCACACCGGCTGTAGCCCACGCCGAGGCTCCTCCGGCAGGCCGAGCCCGCTGCTCTCTGTCACGAGGACAGAGAAGGCAGCTCCCCACTCTGGCAGGCGAATCACATTCTGTGGACTCTGACGCCTTAAATCAATTAATTACACAGTTTAGTTCAGTTATCTTTCACAAGCATTAAATACTCCTGAACGGCGTGGAAGACCCTCCGAGTTAAGGAGAGGGGAAAGTGAGGGTGTTCTGCACTAGGAAGCCCTTTTATTGTGAAGGCTTCACTTACCTTGGCTGTTTCCTTCCTCGTAAAACAATGCTAGAGAAACCATCTTTTACAGCTCCGCAAATGTAATTATACTGCAGTGCGTTTGAAAGAATGTGACGACTTCTGGGGCGAAGGAGAAACCCAACACCGAGGAGCAGGAGCGGGGTCAGTGGAGCGCTCCCGTGGTGGAGAGCGTGTGCGTGGACGGTGGTGACCTGCAGAGGGCCCGGAGCAGGGGGCACATGTGTCCACACCGTGCACGCCCCCCACATACATGCTTGTGTGTACGTACACACACACACACACACGTCACGTTTATGGTATTGCTGAAAGGACGGGGTATCGTTTTCCTCGTGGAATAATGTTTTCTGGGAAAACACAAAAGCAGATGGTCTTCATTAGGAACACCCATTGTCCACACAGCCCGACTACGAACAGATAAATCTCTCCTGTTTCACCCGTGCATTCCAAGGGCTGTGAATGATTACAGGATGTCGGCGTAGCCGCTAAACCAAAACCACACTTCGGCTGTCGTCCTCCCGTGCCATCCCATCCTGGGGTGTCACCTGAGCCCCATGGTCACGCCCGGGGAGCCACGCGCTCTTACCTCCATCGCTGCCTGGCCGGGTGGACCGGGGCCCGGGGTCCGACCGTCGCCACTGGGCAGGCGGGCCGTGGGCGCCGGGACGTCCGGGCGGGCCGGTCGCACACGGCCCCACGCAGCGCCCGGAGGGGGCGTGCGCGGCGGGGCGGGTCCAGATGGCAGGGTCTCCGGCGGCCCGAGCACGGGCGTCCCCGGCAAGTCTGGCATCGGGCTGTGGAGTTCGGGAGACTTGTCATTCCAAGTCTGTCCTACTTTCCTGTCTGGAAGCCAGACATCTGGTTATCCCATTTTCTTTCACGCGGAGTTTGGAAGGGCTGGAGCTGGGGAGGGGAGCGAAGTTTTGTCATATTTAACAGCTGTTACAAAATATCAACCCTGTGGGCGCTGAACATACTTTTCAGCTGACCTCAGATTTTTATACAGAACTGACACGGGATTGCAGAAAAATATTATTTGCTTAACCTTTCATTGTCTGCGATCTCCTGCGCTTCCTCGCGCCCAGACCCCGACCACCTTCGCTCCGCGCCCCCGCGCCTCGAGAGCCTGTCTCCTCCATTTACCAGTCTGGAGTTTACACCTTTAAGTGATTGCAGAACGGTAGCTGAGGACCGATTGGAGGTTTTCTTTCTTTCTCTCTTCCCCCCTTTTTTTTTTTAGTCAACAGTGTTTCCTTTCACTTCCTGTCACAAAGGTCAAAGAGAGCGACCTTTGCTGGCAGCCCTCCCCGCTGAATTATTCATAGCATTGACTTTTTGTCAGCCCGCACAGTTGTGCTCTGGGACGTTTTATTCATTTACCTCATTTAAAGCGCCTTTCTGCACCTGTTCAAGTATTAATATCCTGTAATTTGGGCCTAATGCCGATTTTGCTGAACACTCATTATATTTTTTATTAGCTATATTTCCAAACGATTATGTATGATTATTACCGAGCCTTCCAAACAGCACCGGGTTATTCCCCAGCCCTTACATCTTCTTGTCGGCTTGTTTTCAGAAGCAGGGTGGATAAACATTTGACCAGTCCCCATGTTTTTATTCCACTCCATCTCCGAGCACAGAACTTAAAGCTTCCTCCCTCATGGCTTTGCACGGGCGTGATTAAATCCGACTCCGAGGGAGCTGTACAAATGCCAGCATTTATAAGGTCAACGCTTTTGTTAAAAATGCTATGTAAATGAGGATCTGCAAAAAGGGACATTAAATAAAATTAAATTCATTGTCTTCTTTAATGTCATTTACATTTTGGCTAAGCCCCGGGTCTGTCAAGGAGGATTTTAAAAATATTTTTAATTACACACCATTTAGCGATCCAAGGCTTTCTATTCGGCAGCGTTTGGAGAAGCTGCAACCCGAGACTGTTTATTAACTTCTTCAACGGCAGCTTGTCACCGCATCTGCATAACGCGGTGAAAACAGTACAGTTCGGTGTGCATTTTTCCCCCTCGGTTTCCTTGAAGATGTGAATGTAATTACCAGCCGGTGGGCCTCGGCACGCCGGAGTCCCCCGCCTGGTGCTGGCTGTGCGTGTGAGGCGCTGTTCGGTTCGGGTTTTGTTTTAATACATCGGGACTTCAGTGGAGGGAAAATATTGGCTGGAGACCCGGCCATCTGAAAGCGCACTTTGGATGAATGGACGTGGCTACAAAGAATCTGATTTTGCCTGGCACTGGCCCCGCTGGCGCCGCGCTCAGGTGTGAATGGCTGTTTTATTCCCTGGCAGCGCCAGTGCAGAGAGGCAAAAAGTTCACCGCGCTCATTCATCCTCTGACCATTTTTTTCATAAACTTCTGAAAATAAACAGAAAAGGAAGAGCTGCATTATTGAGTCACAATGCCCGGCTTTCATTTAAATAGGGAGACACCAGAAGGGGTTCCCGAGCCTCTCCTCCCGACAGCCCCCACGCCAAGGCTGCGTGCTGACTGCCCCGGGTGCCACAGGGAGTGGGCCTAGGGCCACGGCCACGGCCACGGCCGGGACCAGGCCTGCAGAGATTTACGGTGGCCTGGCCTGGGGAAGGGCTCCACGGCCAGGCCCACGCAAAGCTGGGCTTAAAACAAGCCACACACCCGTAATAACTTCCGCGGCACGGTGCAGCCCTCCGGCTCCCGTCCGCCCCTGCAGGGGAAGCCTCCTCCGAGCGGCTGTGCACGCAGCTGAGTGTGGATGGGCAGGGGCGGGGGAGGGCTGGAAGCCGGGCTGTCAGAAGCTATAGTCCAGGAGGGATGTTGACGCAAGCCATCCCGTGCCTCTGCGGCGGCCTTATCAGGTGAAGAGCAACGATATTGCCAGTGCCCGTAATTGTGTTAGGATGGCTGGGATGAATTGGATTACCTTATGGAAAGCCGCCCAAACTCGGGGTTCTGGTACGCATGCTTACAGGAAGCAGATAATTACTCTCCGAGCACCAGGAGGTAATTGGCTGGCCGGGGCTCCTCTGCCTCCCAGGAAGGGGCGACGCTGGCCGGGCAGAGCGCTCGGGACCCCAGCCGGAGGACTGCGGTCCTCACGGCCCCGAGGTGGCCCGCCCCCGACGCTGTAATTTTTGGTTACTTTTCAAAGATGGTGAATAATTTATCAGAATTCAAACTAACAGTGGCAACAGGAGGCCTGTTGGAGGAGATAAAAATTCCAGGCTCTAATGATGGAAATTGTCGTGGCAGACAGGAAGTGATTGACAAGTTGGGGTACAGGAAGTGAAAACTCTCAGAGCTTAACCTGTGCTTGGCAAAGCTTCCAGAGCTCACACTCGGGGAAAATGAAAACCATTCACTCCGCCAGCACGCAGAACACAAACTCCTCAGTTTGTTTATCTTCCTAGCAAATCTCCCCAAAACGTCTGTTGTCGAAACTCTATAGAATGAGACGTTATGCTGGCATTATTAATGCTTTAAAGTGAAAATATGGCCATAATTTAGAAAAATAAGCAGAGGAATTTTGTGTGTCAAGGGTTTTTTGGCGGTGTTTTATAAGCTCCTTAGACTTTGGGGGTAACTAGGGTTCATGAAATTGTGGAGAAAACTGTTTTCAAAACTATTTGTTCAGAAAACAGGCAGGCACATCTGTCAGCATAATAAAGGCTATCAGTTGGCAAGCAATTTGACGAAGAGCTTGGTCGTGGGGGGGCGGGTAACAGGCTAGCTCCATTTCGGTTGTTTTCGAATCGCTCAGTTCCCTTTCCCTTTGCAAACAAAACAAATGAAAAATATCCCTGTGCAGTTCCCCGGCTGGAAGGCGCTCAGCTAGAAAATGCCCGCGTGCCTGCCGGCCGGCCGGCCAACCGGGGACCAGCAGCATCTGCAGACAGCAGAGGGGGCCGCGCCTTCCCAGTCCCTCCCGAGGAAATGAGTTTAACATGTGCGGAAAGCGGGGGCTCCCGCCTGCGCTGTGGCGGGACGCAGAGCCCAGGCCCGCAGCGGAAGGAGTCGGCTCCAGCCTGTCTCTGCTGGGTGTGCAGGGAGCGCACATCGGGGGAGGAGGCTCCAGCGCCCCCCCACACCCCGCACCCCCTCCTCCCGGTGCCTATCTCTCCCACCTCCCTAGCCCCAGCAGAAAGCAGCTGGAGGCAGGATGCCACGTCGTGGCACCCAGACAGAGTTGGGGCCGTGTTGAAGTCCCTGCAGACATTCACCCCGTGATGATGAGTTCCCACAGGGGGAAGGCCGTCCTTGACCACAGGGGCCCGCCCCCCAGGGAAAGCCCTCAGCAGGGCTCCGTGCAAAACCGCACCCACCCCCATCCCTGCTGCGCATGTCCACCGAAAGGGAAAGCTTTCACCCAAATGGCCAGTGTGGATGCTACCGACTCCCTGAGAAACAGGTCTGGAGCCTGCACCTGGTCTGCGGCCACCTGAGGGTGACCTGTGCCGCCGCCACTGCCAAGGGCAGCGCCTCTTCCAGAGTTGTGCTCGTGGGGGTGGGGCAGCCAGACCTCCCAGCCCTGGGTGGGGCCCGGCCCTACCCAGGAGGCCCAGTGGGGGAGGGGCCCCTTTTATTTTAAATAGCACCCAGCAAAGCCAGCTTGGTACTGGGGAGGGGCCAGCGATGCAGCTCTGCTGTCCCGTTGAGGAGGGGTTCCTCCCAGAGGGTCCCCTAAGTTTTCCAAAACCTCTGGGCTCAGGCGATGTGGTCGGCAGGCTCCGAGATGCTGTTCTGAGAGGTGTGTGCACGTGGCCGCTAACAGCTGCCAGCGCTCAGAACCACGTCCAGCTTTCCAAGAGTGGCATCCCAGCCAGGCTGGGAGACGCAAATGGGGGCTGGGGAGCTGGTGGCCACAGAGCAGTGACATTAAAGCCACACGGGTGTCAGGACACACCACCCCAACTTTGCATTTTGTTCCTCTGCATTTGATGTAGATTCCAAAGGGCCCTGATAATGCTTTTTACAACAGAAAGATTACTAGATGTTATTTTTTGGAGCAGTTTCAGGTTTACAGAAACAGGAGCAGGAAGCCCCTCTATCACACCCCACTCCTTTCCGTTTCAGTAGCAGCCTGTGTTAACGATACAGTGTTACAACGGATGAACCCACATAGATACATTGTGACGCACTAAGTCCCTACTTTGCATTAGGCTCACTGTGGGTGTTGTGCATCCTTCGAGTTCCGACAAATGCATGATGACACGTATCTGCCCTTTCATATTGTGCGTGGAAGCTTTGCTGCCCTAACTGTCCTCTGCGCGCTGCCCACTTAAAGCCCCCCCCACCCCTGCTGCCAACGCTGATGTCTCTACTCTCTGTGTAGTTGTGTCTTTTCCAGAACGCTGTGAACGTGGAATCGCTCCGTGTGCGGCCTTTCCAGACGGCTCCTCTCACCCACCGTGTGCATTTAAGGCTCTTCCATGTGTTTGGGGGCTTCGTGGCCACTGACAATACTTTCTGAATTTCAGTTTTTTTTTATTCTTAAAGGTTTCGGAGCAGGGTTTCTCCTCCATTGAATGTCTTGGTGTTTTCATAATGAAGTCCTTGACCCCTGAACTTATCACAGTTTACAGAGTTTTCACCCTTGCATGTTGTCTGTGGGCTCCTCGTGGCTTTTGGGGGCTGCCACGCCCCACCCCATTCCCGCCTCCCCCCCAAAGCAGCTAGCTCCTTTGCACAGAAATGCAAACATTTGAACTGTTTACCAAGAACTTAGCTAAGCGGTGTGGCTCACGTTTGCTTAATATCAGGGTTTTTTCCCAAAGAATACTATTTTTTAGGATGTTTAAGTAGCACAGGCCATGAGGGGGGCTCCGTGCAGTCCCTGGGAGGGCAGTTAGGCCGCGCTGCAGTGTGAAGGCGGATGAATCCTGCATTCGGGGTAGTGCTGGCTTTTCTTTTTTTTTTTTGGTTTAATAAATTAAACTACAAATTTTCCTAATTGCCAAACAAAATGTTAGGCCAGCTTCAGCCATTGCGGACAGTAAAACACAACATAAAACCTGCTGAGAGTTATATGTGGTATTTAATATGAGCCAGAGTAACGCACGGGTTTTTATGGTTAAGTATGAATTCACACCCACAGCATTTGTTTCGCATTAGAGAAGGTTTGTAAATCAGGTCAGTGTGCGGGGATGGGGTGGTCCCGGCAGCCTCTCCGTGTCTGTCCTTCCAGACGCCGGGTGATTGGAGACGCTGCCAAAGGGGGCTCCCCATCCATTTCCATCTTCTCAACGAAGCGGTGCGTCCTCTGACACCAGGAAGATTGGGCCAGGGAAGGAGAGGGGCTTGGCGCATCCCCACTGGCCGAGGTCAGCGGCCCGTCCCGGCCACTGGGCAGGGGCCATCAGTTACCAAGACTCAGGCTGCCCATGGGTCCGTGGCCGGCGGGCGCCCCGGGGACAGGCGGGAAGGATCTGGGAGAGTGCTTTCAGGGGGAAAAAATGGCAACAACTATCATTTGTTAAATTTGACAGGCAGGTTCTAAACATAACAGCCCTTTCTCCAAAGATCACGGCGTTGAACAAATAAATGAGTTATGCAAGTTAATAAACAACTAGATTCCCCGACCAGAGGTATGCCTTCGTGCCGTGCCGTCCAAAAATAGATCCTCCCCTGCCCCTCCACCAGCAGATGCCGGAGCCCCCCCCATTTCTGTTGGTCCCCCAAAATCTTCTGTGCTGGACTCACCGCTCCCACGAAATGCCGTGTGCCAATGGCTGTCTAAGAAGAAGCTCCACAGTGGAAGCAAACTCGCCTTGGTCCAGGGTGCTGTGACGCGTGGAGATGCTTCCCAGGCTTAAAAGGCCTTCCGCGCGCGGTTGTGGGCAAAGCAAGGTGCAGAAGCACCTTTTCACTTTAAGGAAAAAACCATCTGCCTGCTACAAGTGTCGTGGTCAGAAGCGCGTCTGCTGGGCTCGGGGTGTTTGTCATGGCGAGTGACCGCTGCTGCTGTTTCCCGAGACCCCATTATAATTATTCCCAGCAATTACAGCGTCCAGAACCCCATTCCAGCCCCAAACACATTTGTTCCCGTTTATTAGACTGCGAGCAGTAACTAATTTACATTGTTTCAGAGTTGTGCGTTATGGTAATTTATTGCGTGCGCTGGGGTCACCCAGAGTTGACCAGTCGGCAGGGCGGACCCGCGCGGGGAGGGACGGAGGGTCTATGAGTGTGAGGCCCGTGGAGCGGGGGGCACGGGACTTGAAAACCGCTACGGCCTTTTAATCATGCTTTGATTTATTCTCTGTTACATTACTCGCTCTACCCTTGCTCCCTCTCTGTTTTTTAACAAATCAGAGCCTGGAAAAGATTTTTTTTTTTTTTTTTTTTTTTTTTTTTGCTGCAAGGAAATGGAAGCGATATCTTGTAACGAGTGGAAACTTTTGCTAATGCCCTGAATAAAATATTTGTCAGCGGCCTCCACGGAACGTGAGAGCACTCCGCAGAGGAAACAATGCCTTAACTGTTCCCTCCCCGTCGGAGCGGTTTCGTTATCGAGTGGAGGAAAAGGGCTTGTTTGGGCGAAAATAATGATCATAAATACAGCTGTACGGCGGGGCCGGGGGGCGGTGACGGTGTCTGCTATCAGGACCCGCAATTCCAAGGAAATATGAGTGTTCTGATCCAGGGAAGCAGTAATTATCCTTTTGTGAAGAATGTGCAGCGGTGTCGGGTGATGAATTGATCGCAGATTGGAAGCGCGGTTTCACTGTCGTGTACAGAGATAAGAGAGAGCGCCGGGACCGCTCGCCGCTTCTGCCAGTTCCCAGCCAGCCAGTTTATTAGCGCAAATCCCAAATGTTTAGTAAACTCATTAGGTTCCGCCTCATGCTAATTTATCATCATAGATGGAACCCTAGCCGCGGAGGCCGGAGGACGGCGCCGAACGCGCACGCCTCTCGGCGCTTTCTGATCCATCACCTGCTCTGCGCCGGCAATTTTTCTTCCGACGCCTTACACGGGCCTTAGTGGTCCACAGGATTAGGCTCGGTGATCGGTTAGGGTCCTCGGAGTTATCCCCCCACCCACGCTTATCTGAAAGGTTAAGGAATCCTGTGCAGTCTGACCGGGGGAGACCTCTGCTTTCCGGTGGCTACGCCACCCCCGACCATTTCTTGCCCCTTCCTGCACCTCCCAGCCACCCCCCTGCCCTGCCCCTCCCCTCCCCTCCCTCCCCACTTTTTCCTTTTCCTTTTACAATCCAGTCACAGAGTCGAATTCAGAGAATTTCCTTGCAAAATCAGTTTACCAAGAAATGCATCATGGTACATAAATGTCAAGTACAGTTTATTCTAAACTCCACACAGTGTTTTTCTTTTAAAAAATCAAGCTTTAAATGCCCAGTTCTCCTGACATTTTCGTACATATTCTATAGTGTTTTCGAAGAGGATAATAACCTTTGCCTGATCCTAGGGAACAGCTGCAAAGATAATGAAATTCTTATGATATTTCACCAGGTAAAATGTGAATTGCAGAAGAAAAGCTATTGAATTTTTATGGATCTTAATCGCATAAAATGAGATTCATGGGGCATACGTATAACTGTACTCGGCGGACGGCGGGCCGCGGCGCGGAGGACCGGCCGTGCGCGCGAGGGGCGCTCGGGCCCCGCGAAGGCAGCGCTCCCCAAACGCTGTCTGCAGCCAGGCCCGAGCGTGGTAATGAAATATGACAGAAATTTCCTTGTGCTGGATCAGTGGCGAGAGAGGTCCTGCTCGGCCCGTATTAATTCACCTGACTTATGTTCCAGGTCTTGATTTACCTGATGATTAAAAACTCCTGCAGGTTTGCTCACCAATTGAAATCAGATCTCATCTGCAGCCCAGCGGTATTGATCCCTATTTAACATCAAGGCTCAGAATTGATTGGCATTGATTCACAATAAAAACGCTCTCCTCCCGGCCCAGCCGCGCGCCGCCGCCCGGGTGCCGGCGCTCGGAGGCGTTGTCCCGGCCGACCAATCGGAAAGGAGGGGCGGCCCCGCCCGCACCCGCGCCACCGCTCAGCGTCACCGTAACCGGATGCTGGGCCGGCCGGGCACATTGGTTTTACTCTTGTTGTTTAAGATAAATATCTTTAATAAAATTCTCATTTTTACTTAGGGTTTTACAGGAATAACTTGATTACTAGAATAGTGATATTTTTCTTTTTCCCACGGTGTAAAAAAATGGATCAAAACGTAAACGCTATAATAACACAACACCGGAGATGAAACGTTCATCAACTCAGAAGCCACGCGCGGGGCGGGAAAGTCGGGGAGGTGTTTCGCCCTGGCAGCCACGCGTGGCGTCTGGCCTCACCCAGCGCTTTCCAGCCCGGGCCGGTCGGCCGGCTGCGCTCCCTACCGTTTGGGGAAGTACGCCCCCCAGAGCTCAGTGGAGAGAAACCGCTCCATAGACCCAAACGCAGGAGCGTAAAAGGCGACTAGACCGTCCCTTCGCTCCTGTTCTCTTTTCACGGGGGGAGATGCAGAGGGAGTTCTCACAGTCCTCTTAACCAACAGCGGAGAGAGAGGAAGGTGCATTAAGGAGAATAAGTAAGAAACGACTTGCACAGTAAAACTTTTGATCTGCCTGCTGGGGGACACGTCCTGTCCCCAAGCCCGGCTGGTAACTGGCACTCGTCCTTAGCGTCCGAGCGTGCTCGAGGCCAGGTCCAGCTGAAAGAAATTATCCAATCTCTAACATCCAGAAGTTTACAGTTATATAATGATGGAGAAAACCACAGGTCCCCAGGGATGTCAAATTTTAGAGATACTTTTAAAATGAAATTATCCAGCCAAGCCTCTAAGACAACCTCCTTGTACTTAAGACAAAAACGACAATCTGGAATTAATTTTTTTTTTGTGATAGGGCAAATCCAATTTGCTTCTTTAACTGTTGATTAGGGAGCCAGTCCTACCAGGCTGTCCTCTCTCAGTATCGGCTGTTCATCTGTGGGGAGCAGCTCGGACCCCCTCCAAACGGGCCGTGAGGGCCCTGACTGGCTGAGTTTGTGTGGGGGAGTGGCCGGGGGAGGAGACCCGGCCGGTTGCTCCCCTCATGCAGGTAGGGCCGGTGAGAACGGAGCAGAGAGTCTGTCTTCTTTGCCGCCTTTCTTTCAGAATCGGGGGGAGACGTCCATGAGAAAGCAATACATAGCAAACACCTTAAATGAGAACGTGCCTTTCTCTGAGGCCCACTGAGGGACTAATGCCAGCACGTGGTCCTGCGTCCCGGGAGGACACACCCAGGGGCAGCACCCGGGGCACTGGCTTCCGCAGGACGGCCTGCGCCCCAGCATTCGGCACAGATGTGTCCCCCCACCCCCATTTAAATTTGCATGGGAGGGGGCCTGTTTGGGCCTTTCAAAATCAGCGACAAATATTCAATGCGATTTGCCACCGATGTCATTGAAAAGTAAGACTATACCGATGACATAGTCGGATGCTGTCACCAGATGTACAAAGAGGCAGGTGATATTTGGGGAGAAACGAATGTTGCTGACCCTGCCTGCTGCCCGTGAGGGTGAGGCCGACCCCAGCTCCCCAGAGCCCCGGGCCTGGGTCCGCTTCCCTGCAGGGGTCTCACCTGGCCAGCGTGGGGCTCCTGGCACCCTTTCAGCGAGGCGCGGCGAGCCCGGGACGGCAGACGCGGTGCCGCTGGGTCAGCCTCGCTCTCGCTGGGATTTGCTGGAGAACTGTGCCACCCCCCCGCCCACACCTTTCCTGGGCTTGTGGTTCGGGGGTCGGTTCGGTCGATGCTCCTTAGGTGGCTGTCCTGGGACGGGGACCCCCGGGGCGGAGGGAGAGCGCAGGGCCACCCTGCCCCTGGTCTCCCGTCAGTGTCCGCAGACGAGGACCCCCCACGTGAGGCCCCGGGTCTGCCTCCCTGGGAGTTGTAAACGAAAGCCCTCCGTGAGGCCAGGGGAGCCCATGTGCCTTTCTGGGGGTCCAGGGCCCCTCACGGCAGGAGGTGTTTCTCTCTAGGCTGGAGGGATGTGACCCCCTCCCGGTGCACCTGCCTGGTCTGCTCCCTCC
>CM052542.1:155218860-155245745 GCA_028533065.1 Trachops cirrhosus | reverse complement strand
TCGGGACGCACCGCCTCCGTCTCCGCGAATCGGGCTGATTCCAAGCGAGTGAGATTTTAATCACCTGTCACCGCCGCCTGCACTTTTTCTATATTTATGATAATTTTTGGGTCTTTTTATTGAAATCAGTGTTGACTGAATCGAGCAACCCTGATTAGCAATCTTACTGTACCCAGTCAAGAGTGAAATGCATCCCAGCCCCGTCGGTACACTGTGCATTCTGAAATGGGAAACCGGGGCGGGGGCGTCGGTTTGTCTTGGTTATGGGGCCCGAGTGTTGGGGGGCGCCGTTTTCATTGCTCCCCTGAACCCCAAGGCAGCCATGCTCCCTGCCCGGACGGGTGAGGTCCCGGCCGGTGATCCAGTTCCTGGAACTTCATGGTGTCGGACAGAGGGTGGCCGACCTGATGCTAGTTACACCTGTGGTTCGCAATGTGACATTTGTGCCAGCAAAAAACCAAAAACAAAAAAACTGCAGGGGGCACTGCTTTTTGGGCAGCGGGGGAGGTGCCGCAGAAGGGCGTGGCCGGGTCACCAGACCGCCGTCAGCAACGGTGGCGCCTGGATCTTTCGGCGAGGGGAGTGAACGGTGAGGGTGACGCCCCTTTAGTTTCCCTGAGAAGGCGCAATCAGTCACGCAGTGACACTCAGCTCCCTGGCAGCGGCCACACCTAAAGGGCGCGTCTCTCCAGGCAGGACAGAGGGCGGCCCTGGGCCCAGCCCAGGGAGGGCGGGGCCAGGCCCGGGAAGGGGCCCAGCTGCTCGGGGACTGCGCCCCAAGGACGGGCCCCCGCCTTGTCCTTCTGATTCCACCTGTGCAGCCGCACATGCCCCCGCGGTGACAGGCGGGTGACTCACTGCGGCCACTGTCCTGGTGCGCTGCCCGTTTCTGTCACGAAGGTGGCCACGGAGCCTCTGCGCCCAGGTCATGGAGGGAGGCGGACGACTGCCCGGTGCAGCGGAGCGTGTCTGCCCGGCCGGGTGTGCAGGGCGGCGGACGGCCGGCTCCGTGCCCCGCCGCCCTCCCCTCTGCCCGTGTGGGCCCGGAGAGTCAGGACACTCCCCAGGCAGGCCAGCTCCCCCTGGGGACTGGGCACGTGCCTGCAGGCCGCAGAGGACGGCTGGGTCTTGGCTCCATCACCTCGGAGACAGTTGTGCTTCTCAGGACGGGGCTGTGGAGTGGGGCGCCTGCGGCGGTGCAGTGCAGGGGGCGGGGAGGAGGAGGAGGAGGAGGAGGAGGAGGAGGAGGGGGAGGAGGAGGGGGGTGCCCTCGGGCCCGGCCTGGGGGTCGGGGCGCAGCAGGGCCCAGAGCGGTCCACGCAGCTCGTGGTCAGTAGATTTTCCGTGTGAAAGCGATGGCATGGCTTCAGTTTGCCTCGTGGCCGTCACTGCAGTGGTCGCTGGGCCCAGAGGGGCCTGTCACCTCGGCAGGCGGGTCAAGAGTGAGAACACCAGGCTTGAAGGTCTCTAAAACTCCAGGGTGCATTACTGACTGTTGGCCCCGGGGTGGGGGGGATGAGTCCCGGGGGCCAGAGCTGGCCTCAGTGGCTCTTCAGGAGATGCTGTTTCGGGGCCCAGTCCTCACACTGACACAGTCACTGCGTCCAGCGCCCATGGCGTGGGAGGAGGGCCCTCACCTGGGACACCGGGCTGCCCGGTGTGCACACCAAGCCCCGCCCGACTCAGATCCTCCCTGAGCTTCCTGAGGCACAGCCCCATCGGGCACTGGGTCCCAGGGGTGATCGGGGCCCGCAGTGACCTCGCATCACAGATGTCCCCAGCACACCCCCTTTTATGTTCTTCTTCAAACGCCGCTCTGTCCGGGCAGAGAGGACACGAACCCACCGCTGTGTGCGCTCACTGTCACCACGCGCTGGCATCGGGGGCTCTCTGTGGTGGGCGAAGCCTGTGCTGTGGCCAGGAGATCACCCTGCGCCCTGTGTGTGTCCCGCAAGCCACGTGGAGTCACGCCGCCGCGCTTGGGGGCCTCCCTCGTGGATGGCTCGGAGCTCGGCGTCTGGCTCCAGCTTCTCGGGACGCGCCGAGGGGCCGCGCACCCAGCCGCAGGGCCGCCGAGAGAGCCTGTGCTTCAGATTCAATTCCCGTCTGGCGTCTATTAGCAGCTCGTCGCCGCGTGTTCACAATGCATTATTAAGAAGGCCGCTCTCCTGCGAATGTTTACGGAGCTGAATCCGCCCCTGTTAGTTCTGACTCTCCACTGGCTGCGTTCAGGCTAAACAGTGTCCTTCTGAGGAGTGGAACCTCCTCGTCTCTGCCGTGTCGGGGCGCAGCCTGGGGACCCTCGTCCGGGGCTCGCTGGGGGCCCAGCCTGCGGGGGCTCCTCACACTCCGCACCTGTCTTCTGCCGTCAGCACCATGAGCCGTGAATGCGGCAAAGTGTGGCTGCTGATAGATCAAACAATGGCCAAAGGCACAGGGAGGCCCACAGGTCGGAGCAGAATGCCGTGCCCACCCGTGACCCCACAAGGACCAGTCCAAAACTGTCAGTGAGGACCCCGCAGATCGATGAGTGGAGAGGTTTGTTGTCACTGTCGCAATAAAAGCAGATGTCCGGCCCGGGCCACTGCACGGCGAGCCCACCTCGTGGAGTACGGGGCGGCCGCTCACGGGGCGCCCACAGGGCGGGCTGGTGCAGAAAACGAAGTGCGTGCCCTGCGCGGCCCGAGTCTAAACAGATGCGGGGAAGGAGGAAACGGAGCAGAGTCGGGGTTAGCGCCGGGGGGCGGGGTTACAGGTGGTGTGTATTTCCTTTGTCCTCAAAACATCGCAGCGAGCGACTTCTCGCGTGGCCCTTAGCTGGCGGGTTCGCGCCAGCTCCACAGCGGCCGGTGGTGAGTCAGCCGCTGTCATGCGCCCTCGGCCCCGGGCGCCCTTTCTGGGGCGGTGGCCGTTCCCAGGACCCAGGCCGAGCAGCTCTGTGTGGTGGCCGCTCCTGTCAGGGCCTGTCTCCCCGAGTCTCTGCTGGCTGAGGCCACGGGCACCTGCGGAAGCCGACTGGGCCCTGTCCGGCTGGGCACGCCAAGGTCTCTGACACGCATGTGACAACGTGAACAGTCAGGGAGAAGTGTAGGTCCCAGTGTGACGGTCCCATGTCCCATGTTCCCATGTTGTCCTGCGTGCAGCCCACCAAGAAGAGGGTGGCGTGTCGGCCCCCACCCCAGCCCGGGCAGCTCTGTGATTCTGACCATCCTCTCTACTGGCCCGGCCTCCAGGGGTCCAGCCTGCGGGACAGAGCACGTGACTCTCCAGGGCCCAAGGCCCCGGGAGTCTGGGGCAGGTGGACACGGAGGGCGGAGGGAGGGCCGGAGGGCAGACGGACACGTGCCCACTCCCCAGACTGCAGAGGGCTTGCTCATGCTGGGAGCCACCGGCACAGGTGGCGCGGCTGCCCAGAGAGGCGGTGAGCCCCCCGTCGCTGCCGCACTGCGGGCCGAGGCCTGGCCGTCTCCCGGAGGGGCCGTCGGAGTCCCTCGGGCAGGGCCGTTGTCTGAGTGGCGGACGTGTCAGAAGGCGTCTGGATGCCTCTCCCCTCCACACGGGGTGTGTCTGGGGGGTGAAGCCCACGTGGGGAAGGTCCTGGGTTTGCCCCAAATCTCCGAGCAGGCACGGGGAAGCCAAGAGCTTTCATTCGCTTGCCTGAATTGAGAAGTATGTTGAGCCCACTTCCCCCTTAAGAACGGTGTGGCCAGAGTGGGCGGTGCCCAGGTGAGGCCGATGCGGCCGTCTGGGCTCCCCGTGGTTCACACCGCGGGAGCAGGACCGGGTCGGGGACAGACGCTCCATCTGTCCACCCTGGCCACGGGGCCTGCCTGGTTGTACTGATCAGGCAGTGCCCAGCACCGGAACTCACGGCCGCTCACCGAGGACCAGACCAAAAACGCGTGCCGAGCTCATGGGCGATTTTACGTTCTTGCCTCTGACTGTCTCCAAAGTGCTCCGAGGGGCAGCGGCCCCGGGCTCCTCTGGGCTGGGGGGCGGAGGGGGATGCTCCCAAACCTGCCTCTGTGGCCCGGGAAGCCAGTCCCGCATCCGGTGGGAGTCCTCGCACCTCGCCCGGCGCCCTCCCTGCAGCTGGTTCGAGAGCCCCTTTCAGGGGGGCGCTGGCCTCCCTTGGCAGGTTGGGGCAGCTGTGACCCTCAGGGCGGGCACTGCTGCTCGGCCCTCCCCCGTGTCACTCATCCCCCCAACCCGCCAGGGCCATGCTACGCACCTCCTGTGTGTCCTGCCCTTTCTGGCTCCCGATTGGGCTCGGTCAGCCCCGCAGGCCCTGGGTGCTCCCGAGGTGGGCACGGAGTGACCCGAGGCCTGAGCTGCTAGGGGCTGAGTCCCCGTCGGATCCTCTCAGATGGGATTGTTCCAGTCTTCCCGCCCAGGCTCCGGGGCCCTGTTCCCACGGCCCCCCCATCCGGCCGCCCGCTCCTGACCTTCAGGTGCAGCCACGGGTCACAGGGTGGCTGGCACCTCTGGGCTGTGCGAGCCCTTACCCACTCAGTGTCCTTGTCCGCAGCTCCGCGTGCTCGGACCCCCGCTGGCCACAAAGCCCCCTCTTCCACCCGTCGCCCCTCAGTGGGGGACCTCAGCCCACATTCTGGGTGTCGCCCTGGCAGGGTCCCCTCTGTGGTGCCCAGTAACTTGGGTCACCCCTCCCAGCCAGAGCCCGTGCCCTTTGCTGGCGGCAGACAGAGCCAGCTGTCACCTGCATTTGGCCTGGCACCCGCCTGGACGGACAAACGGGCGAATGGGACTCAGCAGCAAGCTGCCCCCCAAGGGACCGGAATTCCTCCCAGTTTAGAGCAGCACGCTTGGTCCAGTGTGTCCCCTGTCCTCCGCCCCGTGCCCCCTGTCCACATGTCACCTGCTTGGTTTTCTCGGTCAGAATGCTGCAGATGTGTCAGGGGTGTTAACCGGTCAGTTCTTCCGTTTTAAAACGCTCGGGGGCGTGTAAGCTGGGGAGGCATGGGCGCTCTGGGTCACCGACCCCGATTCTCGACGGCGGGCTCCCCCGAGCTCCAGTGCTGGCAGGCAGGTGTGTGGGACTCCAGGTCCGACTTCCAGGTTCTGTCCGGAGACATCGGCCGGAGAGTAACTCGGGGCACACCGTTTTATGGGGACCTGCTGTATCCTCACGTGCCCTGACTCGACTTGCAGGAACAGGAAGGCAGTGACGGGCAGTGACGCGGTTTCTGTGGGAAACCGTTCTGACAGCACGAGGGTCCCGGGGGACTCAGGTGCGCAGCGGCAGGCTGCAGGCCGTGGCTGGGACTGGGCTGCCCCCCACATCCCAGGCTGGCTAAGCGCCTGGGTCTGGACCCGGCCGTGCAGGGTGCGCTCCCGGGGAAGGGCCACGAACGCTGCCCCGTCCTTCAGGAGCTGTGACTTGGGGCTGCGAAGCCGTCTGCGCTGGGCTGGGCCTCGGCGGAGCGGACGGCCCGCAGACTGCGGGGTTCCCTTGGACACAGGGGGCGCTCCCGTGGGACTGGGTGGCCCCGCTGCTGCCCAGGGTGGCCCGTGGTCCGGGACACCGGCTGCTGCCGCCACCGCTGAGTCTGGACGGTAATGCCTTCCTGATGGGCTGTCTGCACACGTGGCCCGCATGCCGTGGCACTGGTGTGGCCCGGCGTGGACGTGGGCGGGCCGTTCACGCAGCTCCTGCTGTGGAGGGGGAAGGAGTCCCTGAAAGGTGTGGGCAGGGGTCGGCGCTGATCGGCTCTGCTGGGCTGCATGGTGGGGTGTGCCGCACCCCAGCCTTCCTTCCCAGGGCCCCCACAGTCCTGCGGGCAGGGCCGTCCCTGCTGGGGTCTCGGCCTCTCTGCCTGTCAGATGAGGGTGGCTTCTGGTGGCCCATCACCCCCTGCCCGGCCCCAGGGGCCCTCGATGTCACAGCACGAGCTGGAGGCACACGGGTCGGGCACGCCGGGCCCAGGGCACTCGGTACAGGGCCTTGGTTCTGCCCTCAGGGCTCCCCCTCACCCCACAGCGGTGACAGCTGCCCGGCACCAGGCCTGCCTTCCAGGGCTGCAGCTCATGGGGCAGGGCCCAGGCTTGAACCCCCTCCGCTCTGCAGAGCTGACAGGTGCCCAGGGTAAAAGGATGCAGGCTGTGGGGTTCCTGGCCCGGGCCCTGGTGGCTGTGATGTCTGGGGTGAACGCCCTGCGCCCTATGCCCAGGGCCCACCTTCAGGACGCCCCTACTTACGAGCAGGGTTCGGCCAACCCCATAAGCAAGGAGGTGGCGGAGGGCACCTCAGAGGAGAGAGGGGACTCCATAGGACCGGGCACATGGGCTGGGCCATCTGTCCAGACGCAGAGTGGGATGGGGGGTGGGCACGAGCCGGGCCCCTGATGCGTTTCTTGGCAGGAGTGCACAGAGCATCCCGAGGGGCTGGAAGGTACTGACTTAGGTTTGTGGGCCCGCCCTGCTCTGGGGCTGCGCTGTCCCAGGAACAGGTGACCAGTCCTGCCTTCATGCGTCTGCAGGGGACAGTGTGTGGGGGGACGAATGCCACACAGCAGATGACCAGGGTGAGGTGGGACGGGGGAAGGGCTAGGCTGTGGCTGAGTGGGGCCGGCCAGGCAAGCTCAGGGTGAAGCAGCAGGTGTGGGGGTTGGAGGGTGGGGTGCACCGGGATGCTCCAGGCCTTGGATGTTGAAAGGTGCTGACGCCGCACCCCGAGACGCTGGCCACCCCCAGGGGCTTCACCCGGGCACTCACAGCCTGGCTGTCACCTCTGGGCTGGGACGCGGAGAGGCAGCAGCTCTCAGTGCCGGTGCGTATGGGGGTGCAGCCAGCGGAGCCCCACTGCAGGGTGCCGGCCTGTCCTTGCCGGCAGCACGGTGGAGCCTGTGCACGGCAGTCTGGGGTCACAGCTCCCCGGTGCACTCGATCAGTCTGGGTGATTTCAGAGGCGCCTTTCTATGATTCTTATGAGCTTGAATAATTGGGGTCATGCTTTTTCTCCCATCCATTAATTTTCCTTCGTCCATGGAGTGAGCTGCGTTTCTGGGTGGCAAGTTGAAGTTCGGTCCCACTGGTGTGTCCTCACCACCCTGAAGGTCGAGAGGAGCTGGCACTCCTTCCTCCCTCCAGGCACCTGTGCGCCTGCACTGTCCTCCCCCAAGGACATGTGTGGGGGGCAAGTGCCACGTGGGGTGAATGGGGTGAGGAGAGAGAGAGAGAGGGAGAGAGAGAGAGGAGAGTGGAGGCTGGGCTGTGTCCCCTCCCCCAGGTGGGGCTCTGCAGGCTGCACCCCTGGACGGGCTCGTGGGGTCTTTCTTCTGCTTTTCCTTCTGCTTCTCCATCCCGCCCAGCTGGACACCCACAGGTGCCGGCACAGCACAGCTCTGTGGCCCAGCCCGGCCCTCCTACAGCCGAGATGCCAGGGGCCGGGAGGCCACCAGGGGCTGCTCGGTCCCTAAACCAGCACCGGGTGTGACGGGTCTTTCCGCAGTCCCCGTGCGGTGAAGGCTGGTCCTGTGAACACAGTGGGCTCAAGCGCTGCTGGAATGTTCCTCAGGCTTTGCTGGAGCGGCTTTCCTGGATGCAGAGTGAGGGCCGCCCTCCCCTCCAGGCCTCGGCTTTGCCGGCCTCGCCCTCTGTGGCTGCCGCCCCCCACCCCGCTGGCTGGTCCCAGACGCCCTCCCAGCCGTGCCTGTGCCGTCCCTTCTGCTGGGGACGCCTTCCCCTCCTCTGGGTGTCAGACCCACAGCCCGGCCCTGGAAGCTCCGTTCAAACACGGCCTCTTCTCTGACGCACACCTACATCTCAGCCATCCCCATGCTGTAGCCGCTCCACGCCAGCCCCAATTTCGAAGCTCCCCTGTACCCCAGAACTCGTGGCTTGGTCCGCACTGTGGACAGCTGTTTGTGTGTCCACCCTCCTCACTGTCCCTGAGTATCTCAGTCAAGGCTGGGTCTCCACCCCACCATGCCCAGCGTGGGGCTTTCGGGGTGCACGCACAGTGGGGGCACCCACAACCTGTGCCCGGGCATGCCTCATGCATGTCACTGCCTGCCAGGGGCTGGGGCAGGTGCCAGGGATGGAAAGAGCAGGCGTGGGAGGGCCTGTGGGCCGAGGGGCTGAGCGGGTCTCAGTGTAAGTGAGCAGAGCGGGCTCCGGCGGCCCCCGCCCTGCCTGCCCACCCGGGCCGCTGTGCGTTGAGGCCCAGATCCCAGCCAGGGGCAGACGAGCCCGCAGACGAGCACACACAGGTGTGCATGCACATCTGGGCTCCCCTCAGCGTTCTGACCCGTAGGCCGTGGGTGGGACGGGGGTCTGATTGTCTTTCAGCCGCCACGTGACCCACACCCCCTGGTGCCCTGGAGGGCGGGAGACGCAGAGGAGGTGGGGCAGGCCTCCCGCATGGGGGTGGGGTGGGGGGAGTGGAATCAGCAGCTCCGTTGCTTTCCAGTGGCGGGGTGGCCCTGGGTGGGGGCCTGGTCCCCTGCACACAGCTGGGTCCCTGGGGCCTTCCCAGGGGACAGAGGGGCCTGAAGAGCCCGTGCCGAGCTGGTCTCTGAGACGCCAGGTGAGGGCCCTCTTCCCTGGGGACTGGGGTGGGGCTCCAGGAGGGAAGGCGCCGACCCCGAGTCTCCTACTTCTGTGCGTGCTCCCCGGGGCGCCCAGGCCGGCACGGCTGTGTGACGGGGTGGGGGCTCCTGAACCCCCTCTGAGTCGGGCCCCTGCCTCTGCACAGCAGAACGGACGCACCCTCCGCTCGGGGCCGTCCAGCAGACTCGTCCAGGAGACTGCGGGAAGAAAACATGGCGCCCTTAGCCCGGGCCCTGCAGCCGGGCCCCTGGAGACCGGGCGCCCGGTGCTGGCTGGTCGTCAGGATGAGGGTGAAGGCTTCACTAAGAGTGTCCCTCTGCTGTGCTTAGCGGCTCCCTCCGAGGGACAGCCAGCCCGGCAAGGGGGCCCACGCTGCCACCTTAACGTCAGGGAGCAAGTCCCAGGCCTCTGAGGTCAACCCCACTTGGAATGCGGGTAACCTCAGCCTGTTCTTCGCTGTGGTGTTGTCTGCTCCCTCACTGGGGTTCCTCGACGCCGGAACCCGTGGTGGCGGCCCGTGGGTGCCTGCGTGAGCACGCACAGCGCGTGCCCGACGTCGGCGGCGGCAAGGCCCGGGTTTCGTCGCGCTGCTGTGGGCTTGGTCTTTGCGGGTCAGCTGTGCTTGTTGTCGGTGGGTCTCTTCCCCCCAGGACTTCTAGCTTTTTTGTTTCCTGCCGACATTTTGGAAACTGGGGCCTGGCCATGGCCTTGGGGTCTGCTGGCCTTCCTTCCTGCCCCCGAGGCCCCTGCCTGAGGGCTGCTACGACCTGAAGTCCCCCCCACCCTAGGGTCCAGTGTCCCCCATGTGGCCCTTGGGCCCTGGAGCAAGCAGGAGCCCTGCCCCTGACTTCAGGGGCCTTCCCCGAGTCTCCGACAACACCTCCCACTCCGCGCAGGCTCTCTGTGGGGGTGGGGGTTTCCCAAGAGCATCGAGGGGCCAGCCGAGGGGCGCATCTCAGATGCCTCCTTCACCCGGACCCCCTCCGGGGCCCCTTCACCTGCCCTGGGCCTCGCCAGCTCCGTCGGAGTCTCGGGGACCGCAAGGCTCCTTATCCTGCAGAGAAAACCCCCGTCCCAGTGGAGAACAGCTGTGTGGCCGTGAGGGAGCCCGCTGCCCTGGGGGTCCCCTCCCTCCGCTCAGGCTCCCGAGGGAGCCACACCCCGAGGGGCGCCCCGCCCGGCCCTTCCCGCCTTCGCTCACCTGAGGGTTTCACGTGGCGCATGTTTCCAGACCCCACGGAAGAGACTCAGCTGTCATGGGCGCTTCCGTGCGCTTCCGTGCGCTGTGCGTGTGGCGGCGCACGGGCGTGCTCGCGTGTGGGTTTCCAGAGACAGTGCCTCGCTTCCCTCCAAACGCGCGGCCGTCTGTGGGCCCGGCTCTGCCTCTGGCGCGGCTGCTGTCCCAGCGAGGGCGCGGGGGCTCTGTCCCCGAGAGCCCGGTCCACAGGGCGCTCTGCCGTCCCCGTGGGTTCCGGGCGGCTCCTCGTCCGGCCTGCTGTCCTGGGCATCCCGTGTGTGGGAGTGATCTGCCAGCCACGACTGTTGGGGAGTCGTTTGTACCCCTACTTCGGAGTGATAGTGGCTTCTGGAGTTGGAGTTCCTCGCTGTCCTGGAGCCGGAAGATGCAAAGGCAGTGGCCCCTCTGTGGCCCCGCCCCCGCGGGCCCGGCCCCGCCCCGGCATCACGGCATCTGCTGCAGCGCGTCCACCAGATGACCGCGTGTCCCGTCCCGTCTGGCCCTGCCCTCTGCCCTAGTGCTGCTGGGAGGCCGGACCTGACCGGGGCAGTGGGCACGCACCTCCACAGGCGGCGGGAGGGCTGTGGACACGTGCGCAGGGCATGGCGTGGGCTCACCCAGCGCCCCGCCCGGCCGCCCGGCCAGGTGGGCCGCTGTCTCAGGCACGCAGAGTCCCTGCCCTGCCTCTGTCCTCGCTCGACCCCCTTCCTTCCCTCGTGTCCCCTTGGCCTGCTGCCACTGCCTTTCTCAGACCTGACGTAATGCCCAGGGTGACTCTGCAGTTCTTTTCTTCTTTGTCACTTTTTCTCCCCACTTGATCCCGCCCCTCACCGGTCACCCTGTGTGGTGGGTCAGCTGGCGGCCTATCTCTGGGCGCCCCTGCCCCGTCCCGGATCTCACAGCAAGGGTCCCCGCACCGTGGAGGCCACCGTGAGTGCCCTGCACTGTCCTGTCCCTTAGGTGGCCGGGATGTGCCCAGGGGTCCCTCCTGTGGGTCTGCTCCTGCGCTTGGGGTCGGCGGGGGTTCGCAGGCCTTCACGTTACAGACAAAGATCCTGACGGGACGGCCCAGCGCCCGCTGAGCCCCGTGAGCACACCGGTCACCTGGCCAGGGCAGCCCCGCCCTCTGCGTCTGGGCAGGAGGGCCAGCTTCGCTCTGACGGGGCACCTGCCGCTTTTCTCCCGTGCTCTCTGAAGTTCCTTCCCCGGCTGAGGCTCTGTCTCCGCTCTGGCCGTGTGAACACCCAGGGCCCTGGGAGGGCCCGGCCCCGAGACTGTGCTGCCGGATCCAGGGCCTTTCTCCCCCGTCCAGCTGCTGGGCCCTCGGCGCACGCCCCGCACCACTCCTCAGCCGGGGGTCCCAGGCGCTGTCCGTCCACACTCGGTGCCCGCCAAAGCTGGGAGTGGGCGCAGGGTGGGCGGTGGGCACTGAGGTGGGCTGGCCTGCAGTGGGGCCCCGGGCCCTGGGAGGAGTGTCCCCTCCTCTGGGCGGGCTTTCCTGTGGAGACACTGGGCCCCCCCGGGGGCGGGAGCGGCTCCGTGAGATGGGACTCCAGTTCATGAACCGCCCGGCCTGGTGTCCCGCCCAGGACGGGCACCGTGAGGGCAGATGCCGGGCTCGCGGGCAGACGCCCCGTGAAGGGATAAAGATTTGGTGGGAAATGCTGTGGCTTACTCTCTCTGGGAAAGGGAATCTCGGGTTTGGACGGGAGAGCGGCGGCCAGCCCCTGTGAGTACGGGCTCTGGGAGGATGGACCTGAGCGGCGTCCGGCCGCCCCACCCACGAACAGGTGAGGAAACCGAGGCCCAGCGCAGGCCCCAGCACCTGGCAGGGGCCCACGCCCCGCGCAGGCTTTGTGCCTGCGTGTGCGCATCCGCTGGGCTCCTCCCGGGCCTGTGTCTTGTGATGAGTTTTCACAAGGAGCTTGTTTTAGGGGACCGTAGCTCTGGGGATGCTGGAGGTGGCAGCATCAGGACCATTGGACCGGCCGGGACGTGGGGCCCTGCCAGCTGTTTGTCATGTGGCGCGGGTCCAGGTGTGGCCGCCCCGGCGGGCTGGGCCCTGTGCACATTCAGGAAAAGGGGCGGGCTCTGCGGCAGTCCCGTCCCTCCCGGCCCATCCGTCCTGGGCACACGGAGGGCCCTCGCTTAGGGGCCTCCAGAGCCGGGTCACAGTGTGTGTGACTGCGTGTCAGCACACGGAGACAGCGGGGCAGGGCCGTGGCAGGGCCGTGGCAGGGTCGTGTGGCCTCGGCGCGGTTTCCCCGCAAGGGCCTTTGCTCAGGCCGGAAGGCCTCTGTCCGGGCAGGGAGCAGGCGCTTAGCCGGAACAAAGCCGTCCTCCCCCAAGAAACACCCTTGTGTGGGGAGCGGCTGTCAGGTCGGGGATCCGCGTTGGCTCCGAGCTGGGCTCCACACCGGTGCCGCGCGGGCCCTGCCCGGGGAGGGGGAGGGACACAAAGCCCTGTTTGTTGTTGGAAGGAAGTAAACTTCATCAGGGCGGCTGAGACGTGTGTTTCAAATGTCACTCAGCGCCGCTTTCTGGAAATGAAACGCCGCGTACAGACTCCTCGCCGAGGCTCAGGGGGATTGGACCCAGTAAAAGAAGAACTCACTCTTCCTCACCCTGGCGCATCAGAGTGAGAAGTTTAAAATCCACAATTTATTCAAATATTGATATTTCTCCGTGTCAGAAGAGAGGGGCCTTGAAATTTCCACTGAGCACTGTTGTCAGAAGAATTGCAGAAAATGTGTCAGATAATTCATAAACGGAGCTCACTGCTGGGAAGTCAGCTGGGAACAGGGAGAAATATATTCTTGTCGATGCAGAGCAGGGGCGATGTGGCAGGGGCTGGCGCTCGCGCCTCCATCATGTCAAGCAAATGCTCGATTTGGGCCAGGTCTTTTTTTAAACAGCCTGCTGCTTCCAGGGAAGCTGGAGTGCAGAGGAGTGTTTAGAGTGCTGCTGTGTAGACCCGGCCGGTGTGTTGTTTTTCCCTGGGAGCGCTCCCTCCCGCCACAGGAGCCAATCCGCAGGCGCGCCGGGCGGGGCGGCCACAGCATGTGGTTCCCATTAAGGCCCTGAAAGGCTGGGAAGGGCCGGGTGACGCGAAGGCCCCTGTAAATTCCAGACCGTTGATAGCAGGGGGCGGGGCCTCCCCAGCCCGGCCTGTGAGTCCCTCCACTCTCTGCAGCCCCCGAGGGGAGGGCTGAGGCCACGCCCCGGAAGGAGGTTGCATAGTTGGAATTCTCGCCGCAGGGGGACCACCCACCCCCTGGCACTTTGCAGTGGGATTCCTGAGTGGTGGGCCCGTTCCCCCGAGGGACCTGTGGGGGCACATCTGCATTTCCTGGGGTGCCACTCGCGGGCAGAGGCGTGTGCCCAGATGCTGTCTGCCTGTGCTGACCGAGATCGCGTGGCCACGGCCGGGGAGCACGTGTCTGCAGCCAGGCCCAGTGGGAGCCCCAGTCACCCCGGGTTTGCAGAGGTCCCTCTGGACAGCCCGAGCCGCCCTCCTGTGCCTGGGCAGGTGCCCGCGGCTTCCGGGCCTGGGTGTCCCGGCTGGGCCCTGCTGTGGGTCACCGTTGCCCCCAGATCCACCCTCGAAGCGCCGTCTTTCCTAACACTAGTTTGGCACACGTGGTTCTGAACCACAGGTTTGTCATCTGTCCGTCCCTGCTGCTGTGTGAGCCTGGCAGGGCCCCTGCCCAGACCCGCCAGGGAGGGCGGAGCCTCGGGGGGCCATCCCTCGTCCTGGAGGCTCTGCCTGGGGGCCTGGGTAGACGGGGTGGGGTTTGAGACGGGACGCTGCTGGGACAGAAACCGCTCTGAGAAGGGATTGTGGGACAGCGGCGGGGCTGCGTGGGGCGAGAGGAAGAGACCCGGATGGGGCCTGGGCCGGAGAGTGTCCTCTAAGCCAAAGCCCAGGACTCAGCCCTGCAAGGACAGGGACCTGTTGGCTTCCCTCCACATGGCTGGGGGCTGGGAAGACCACTATGTCCCTCTGACCTCAGCCAGCACCCGGGGGCTGGGGACCCAAGTGGCACGCGGCAGCGGTCACTGACAACGTCTGGTGTGGGAGTGGGGTATGGGTGGCCTCCTGGGTCCCTGGACCTGCAGCTATGGGGTTTGGACGGGCCGTGGATGCCGCTACACTTGATCCGGGCTCAGCGCTCACGCTGGGCCCGAGTCTCTGAGCCGGCCGGTGCCCGTCCGGTGCAGCCTTGGCCTAGAGGCATCTGAGCCCACAGCCGGGGTGTGCCCAGCTGTGACCCGGGGAAACAGCTCTGAAACACTCCCCGGTCCACGTGATCACACATCGGCCAGGTCTGCAGCTGGGTCTGCCGCCGAACGGGGAGGCCTGGGCGTGGGCACTTTAAGGGCCAGGTCCCAGCGGGGCTGAAGGCTGCGCCAGGGACACCTCCGTCACTTTAGTTCTATGACTGCAGCTCGCAGGCGGTGGGGGAAGTGGGAATGGGTGTGCCAGGAGCGGGGGACCGTTAGCAAACCCAGTGGCCTCGATTGAGATAGTAAAGCATTTTCACTGAGACTTGGTGTCTGTCAGTCAAACTGGTGGCAGGGGGGTGGGGAGGGTCTCGGGACCCTTCTGTCTGGACTTTAGCTTTGTAAACGTAGTCATTTCTGACTTGGTTTGTGAACAGATGATTTGTGTGTGCGTGTGTGCTTTTATTTTATTTAATTTTATTGATTCCGTTTTGCCTTCTCTCTGTCAGCACGTGATGGGGCGGGGGAGGGCGGGAAGAAGCAGTCTCTCCGTGCAGAGATAATGGATGCTGTCCTTCTCCAGGCCCCGGCCCGGCCGAGGGGACCTGACCACTTTCGGGTCTGTGCTGAGGGCAGAGCCACGTCTCAGTGGCCGTGCGGAGGGAGCCCAGGCCGGGCCGGGGGCTCCGTGGTCGTGCCCACGAGCGGAGCCCGGGGTCTCTGCCTGCGCGGCCCCGTCTCCGGCAGGCTCGTTAGCGCGGCGCTGGCCGCCGGCCTCCACGCCTGCCCGCCCGGCCCCCTCTCCACGCTCACTCACTGTCTGCGGGCGGTGGGTCTGTCATCGGCGGTGCGGAGCCTGAACCCTGACAGCGAGGAGGTAACCGCTCCCCGCCCGGGTCCCCCATTAACTTGGTGAGGCGTATTGATTTCTTGTAAAAATAATGATATTGACAGGCCTTCCAGGAGTAATTGTTTCCAGAGCGCGGAGGTCAGCGTGGCGAGGGGCGGGTGGGCGTGGGGCTCTCAGAAGCTTGTGAGCCCCGGGGTGGGACCCCTGTTCTACTTGGGCCTCCGTGAGGTCTTGGGGCTGCCCCTGGACACCGGGCAGCGTCCCTGGCGGCCAGACGTCCCTCGGAGGGTCCCAGGCCCACACAGGGGATCCAAGGCTGGGACAGGTGCAGATGGGTGCCTGGCAGGCACATTGCCACAGGACCGCCAACTTCACATGTGTTTTCTAGGCTTGGCTTCCAGAGCGTGTCAGGGCTGGGGCTTGGGGCGCGGAAGCTGCTCCCGAGGTGGCTGCTCAGCCAGGGGGTAGGAGCACATGACCTCTCATCGGGTGTCCTGGGGAGGGTCCCCTCCTCCTCCAAGGGCACAGTGCACGCACATGGTGGACAGGTGGCCAGCCCAGGGTTCCCTCTGAGGGGTGCTGATCAAAGTCGCTTGAGGCGGTGAGTGGCATCTTTGCAAACTGTGGGTGTCCAGAGGTGAGCCCCTGGTCTGCGTGGTGAAAGCCCGGGAACCCCCTTGGTCGTGGTGGGGCCCGGGCTTCCTTGCAGGAGAGGCCGAAGCAGGCAGCTGGCCCCACGTCCAGGCACGTCCGTCCAGGGCAGCGTGCAGAGGCAGTCACAGTGCAGCAGCCTCGGTCTCGTCTGGCCCGGGAAAGGCTCGAGGATGAGAGAGCCTTGCTCTAGGGAGAGTGATGCCAGCCCGTTCATTTTCAAGTTCACGTGCCAGCGAAGGGGCAGAGCCACTTAATTCAGACAGAAAGCCTTAGCAATCTGTGTTTATAGTCAGAGCGGGCAGGTCCTGTCCACCTTTTAAACTCAGACTAAATTTTCCTCAGCGAAAAGAATACTTTTATTGTGTCGTTAAGAAGCAGAAGTTGCTTAACGAGGCAGCTGTGTGGTGTTTAGAGTTTGCCCGGGGCTGGCTTGTGCGCTGTGCGTGTGGCTTGCAAGTGGGCGCGCTCCCGCCCCAAAAGCATGGTGGCGCTGTGCGTCCCGGCATTTGTCCGGCCCCGGCGGTGTGGCAGGGAGACGGGAAGGAGCTCGGACGACCGGCAGCCGCAGGCGCCGAGAGCTGGCCAAGGTCCGCAGTGTCTCCTCCGTCTTCCCCCGAACCAGGCAGGCCTGACCAGCGCCGCTAACGAACTGCAGTGACAGGTCATCAATGAGCCGGGCCAGCGGCGGTGGCCGTGCCCAGGCCCGGCTTTGTCTGAGTGTTCTTGGAGGAGTCGGTTTGTGTCACTCAAGGAAGCCGCCCGTCAGGCGCGGGCCCTGTCACCCAGGCCGAGGTCCCTCCCGGAGCCCTTGGGAAGGAGATTTGTGTCCTCCCTAATCCGATCGCCCTCGCCGGGGATGCCCGCCGGGCCCTGCGGGGAACCGGTGTCCAGGCCTGTGGCAACGTCCAATGGGAGTTTAGGTGCAGCCTAGCTGTGAAGTGTTAAATATTTACATGTGGAATGCCAATAGTAATTGTCCACTTTGTCTGAGCTAGCCCAGGGAAATGTCTTATTTGTTTCCGTGTTACTTCAATAAACAGAAAGCTGGAAAATCCTCTCGCTCTTTCTTGGGGGCTTAGAATTAATAAAGCCAGGCGGCATAAAATATGTGCTTTGGGTTTTTGAATGATCACTTCTGCACCAGGTCATATAATACGGCTTTAACTCCATGTGGCCTGTCCATTAGGCAAGACAGGATGAGCCTCACATATAATAAAAAATATTTATGCTTTTCTTAGTGATACTAACAAGGTAACATATCAGAGGAGAAATGGCAGGAGGAGGGTAAGGTAACTGTGTCTTATGAATTCACGGCTCAGTGGGGTCCCGGCCGGCTCCCATAAACACCCTAGGATTCTCTACTCGGCGCTGCCGTTATTCCACAAATTGTATTTTTTGCTTTTTGTTTGTGAAATCTGAAGTGTCGTAAATGCCTCCGTCTCATCTATATTTGATAGTTAATATTAGTCTCAACCAGGAAAGTGCACTTTACATGTGGCAACATGCGATTACCTGGGAGCGTTATTGCAACGGAAAAAATCAATACCAATTTATAATTCACGATCGCAGTCTATCAGTTTTTATGGCTCTCTATCCAGTCTCATTAATTTTTTATTATGATTGACTGAAACTGAAAGATTTTTAACATGTTTCGCTGTTATTTATTCAACCTTAATAATTAAATAAACCTTAATTGGCTGTATTTCGAGGCATCTCGGCGCTGCGGCCGGGAAGGGTTGGGGTGACCATCCATTATTCAGGCAGGGGCCCCTCGCGCGTCCTTCCGAGCAGCTCGGCGAGGGGGTGTGCCGTGCGCCATCGCCGGGGCCGGAGAGATGGATTTGGTCGTCGCCTAATCAAATTCGGTTTAAGAGGAGACCATTTGTTTTCATTCAAACTCTAAAGTATCGATAGCACGGAGAGAGACGCGACGGGCCACTCCTGGAGAGGTGCGAGTCGGCGCCGGGCACCTGGGCACAACTTTGATCCTCGGCTAATATCTCGATTAATGAGGCCGGGGGGCCCCGTGGCGCGGAGAGCCCGGGAGCGGCGCCGCCCTCGCCGAGCGCCCCTCCCGATGGGCGGTGGACGGCTCCCTTTGAAAGGTGATTGACAGATGGAAAATTCCACTTTCAAATTTGATCCGCATTCATTTCTGTGGCACGGAGCTTGTCAGCCGCCGCCCTCTCCTCTGGCAGGCCGCGGCCGCATGCATTAGCCGTCCGCTCGGCGAAAAAGCAGGGAGACAATCCCGGGTTTGAGCGCTCTGAAGGAAAATCAATCATGTCATAAGTGAGAAGTATGGATAAGTTTGAACTGTGGCAACTTTCATCATTTCATTTCTGGCCGCGCTGGTGGGTTTCTGAGCGCGCGCGGCTGCGGTGGCCGCCCCAGCCGCGGGAGGGGATGGGGGTGTAATCGAGTCGGGCGGAGAGGGAAATTTTTTTCTCCCTGGCATTTGTCAGGGAAGTTTCTCCTGGTATTACATGGAAGGAACATCAAACCCTGAGATTATAGACACTGGACGTTTTGACAGAATTGAAAAAAGCTTGTATTGAGTATGACGGGCCTGGAGCAGCCCTGCGTGGTCAGTCAGCCCCGCGTCGGCTGGGCGTTCTCTCAGATTTTGTTCCAGGAGACTCTGCAGGCGAAAGGGGGGCCTGTTGTGAAGGCCACTTCAGGACCTCAAGGGGCGTCTTCCCGGCTGGGAGGGACCCCACCCCCCATCTCCCCACCCAGATGCTGGCAAAGGCGGAGCCCACCCAGACACCCAAACTTAGGGGGACCCGTGGCAATGGGATCGGGTCGGAACCCGGTGCTGAGCAGGGGCGTCCTTTTCCATTGGAAATGCTGTGAAAACTCTGGGAGACGAACATGTTGCAATTTCACAATCTTGTTCTTAATATTATTGAAAGAGAGCTCTTCTTGGCGGTAATAAATTTAACACAAAAATCAAATACAAAACAAATTTATTCTTCCAGAGCTGATGGCCCAGTCATTTCTTTCTTGTCTTGCATTAAGCTTTAAAATCAACTGTCACTCCCTATCGATTGCATCTGAATTGTTATCTATATTTCTCAAAAGCGCTCTTGACAGTTAATACAGTTTAAATTATAATCTGGGGAAAAGCTGCTTGTGCTCCCCAGCAAATTGCTTAGATTCTGAGTAAAGCTGCTTTTATTCACCAACCTTTCCTCGTGGCCATCTATTTCAGCAAGGATCACTCAGGCCAAATTATTCTAAATTTACACTCGGCTGCTATGTAAATCATGCTGTGGAAATCACTTTTGGACTCGCTGGAGGAGCGGCGCGGCGTCTGAGTGCCTGAGCGTGGCGTGGAGGAAGCGTACCTCACCTCCCGGAGGCCGCGGGGTGGGGCCGCGTTCCTGCAGCTTCCGCCGGCTCCTCCCTGGGTTCCTGGCCATGCTGCCCTGTCTCCCCTTGGAGAGGCCCAAGCCCTGCTTCTCACTGAGAGGCCTGGTCTCCCCTGGGGCGGGATTGGCCTGGGGGAGAGGGGCCACCATCCTCCTGGACCTGTGGGGGCCCAGGTGACCTCAGGACTCCCCTCAGCCTTGCTTCCTCGGGGGAGGGGGAGGCCAGATCAAGGGCTGCACCCCGGGGAGCCAGCCCTCCCCCAGAGCTGGCCGATGCACGTGGGGTGTGAGCTGCCATTTCAAATCCCTGGTAGCCCCATCAATTAAGTAAAAGGAACAAGTGAAATCATTTTGATAGTGTTTTTAATTGAACTCTGTGGAGCCAAAGATTATCATTTCAATACCTAATCGATATCAGCAATTACTGGGACCTTTTCCGTGGTTTCTTCACTAAGCTTTGCAAGTCACACCAACCCCACTGCCCACACTCAGGGGCCCACGTGGCAGTGGCTGGCACAGTGGCCAGCACGCTGCAGGCTCCCGCATCGGTCCGCTGGCCGTCCTTGGGCCAAGACGACTGAAGGATGAGGGCGGGGAAGAGCCGAGGGAGTCTAAAATCACCCCTCCGCAGAGGGACTTCCCTGCGGGAGTGGACTTGCCGGAGGAGGCGGGGACTGGCTCTTTCTGCTTCACTTCTGTGTGGTGGGACCCTCGTCCTGTGGATGGACTTGGCTTTTCTGCAGAAAAATTTCATTATTGTAGATTATGGGCCGCCTCCAAATCAGTGAAAATTCGGCTGTTGCAACACTGGGAGCTATTTAAGGAATCGCTTCTATCCCTTTAGGAATAGCTAATTATACATTCACTTATTCATTCAGGAAACATTTACTAAAGACCCACTAGTCTGAGGCAAGATGGCTATAATAGCATTCCTGCTCCAAAGGTAGGCTGGCTGGCTGGGCACAGACCTCTCTCTACAGCTCTGTCTACGTATGTGAGCACACGCAGGTGCAGGCATAGATGTAAGTGTGTAGGTGGGTGCAGGTGCATCTGTAGTCCTGGATCCATATCCATCCATCCATCCATCCATCTGTCATGGCCATCCGTCTATCCATCCACCCATCCACGCATCTATCATTCATCTACTTATCCATCCACCCATCCACTACCCACCCATCCATCCATTTATCTATCCACCCATCCACCCACCACCCATCCATCCATTTATCCACCCACCCACCACCCATCCATTCTTGTCCACATCTACATCCCTTACATCCCGTAGTTCGGCAGGAGTGAGGAGATAAACACAGGGCAGAAAGTGTTGGGGAGGGATGACCCTGGGGCAGCAGAGGGACACGGGGACTTTGGGAATCTGGACCTTGAAGACGGGGGTCTGTGCCAGAGAAGGGTCGGGAAGGTCATTCTAGTGGAAGTAGGAAGAAGTGAAGTGTCTAAACCCTGTCTACAGGCAGTGTCACCCCGAGCTGGATAAAGGAGACATGTCCCGTCATGGGCAGGAGGTGGTGACCCCCTCTCTGGGAGTAGCAGCGACTTCTGCGGGCCCTCGGGCATTGAATTCAGGGCATCTGGCATGAAAGAGCAGAGGGAAGGAGGCAGAGGCTTCTCTGGCCCGGACCATACCACTCTGCATCTGCCCCAGCTGTGGTTGGGACTCCGCCCCCAGCCCTCCCTGGCAGTCACGTGCTGCGGTTCCTATGGTGACGTGCACAGCACCAGAGGCTCTGGTAAACTTCACCCAGGCGCCTGCTGCCCAGGGACCCCCTGCTCCCCACTGTGACAGCAGGAAAGTGCATCTCAGAGTGCCCGTGCGGACACGGACTTGACTGTCACCGAATGCCATGTCCTCCCCCAGGTCCCAGGGGCCTGTCCCCCTCCTACTCCTCCCCCAACACTGGGTGTTCGTCCATCTGGAGAACCGTCGGGAAATGGGCCCAGATAAACACTTTCACAACCAGGCACCAGCTCTGGTAACATTTCCTCGTGGGGCAGGTTCGATACTCGATGAGTTGGCCACGTTCAGTGGAATGCAGTCCACCTCTGGTGAGGACGGGATGCCGCCCGTGTGACCCCTCAGTCCCCAGGCTTTAGCACGGCACACATGCGTGCTCACAGGTAGGCGGGAGCAGTGGACGAGCGGGAAAGAGCGCTCAGCTGCTGAGCAGGAGCGAGTGTCCCGGCTCACCCCTCTCGAGGGCTGGGCCCCCACACCTTCCCGTGCACAGAGGACAGCTGCTTCGGGAACCTGCCTCATGGTTATGGCGTCGCCCTTGCACGCGACATGCCGTCGGACCACATGCGATGGCCGGTGTGAGCTCACGTTGACCTGCAGACCACCAGGATGCCCCTCAGGGCCCGTGCGGCCCTTGAGTTGGAGGCAGAGAACTACAACATCCAGAAGAGACGAGACGCACCGTGCGTCCCCTGCGAGCCCCGGGGCTGTTCGCTTTCTCCGAGGTTGCGTGGCTTCTGTGGCTGTTCGTGGGGGCCCGTGGGGAGTCCACGGGGACCCACCTGTGGCTGCCGTGGACTCCGAGCCCTGCGGACGGGCTTGCTCGCCCGAGGGCCGGGCAGGGCCGAGATGGGGGCCCTGGTCCCCCATCTTTCCTGGCAGCGTCTGGCCCATGCTGGCTCTTGCGGGGGAGACAGCCTGTGAGCCCCGAGTTGTTTTAGCGCATCCCCGACTCAGGGGCTCGGGTCACGGACACTCTCCCGGTGCAGGTAGTCTCACTCTCACACAGACTCCCGCCAAAAGGCTGTGACAAGCCAACATTGTGGCTCAGGGCACCAGGTGTCCCCTTCAGCAGGTGAGACTCGGCCGTGGGAGGGACAGGAGAGGTGGTGACTGGAAAACACAAAACACCAGGCCTCCCATCGGCAGCCCAGTGCGGCCCCCTCTGCAGCTGGTGCTGTGGTGGACACCATGCTGGTGGCCACAACGTCACCTCGCTGCCCCTTACAGAGGTGCCACCGCATACAGTCCCCGAGCGGCCTCGGGAACCGCAGGCGGGCCAGTCTCACTGGAGCATCGCTGCGCCAGGGGCCGGCGATCTCGGACTTGACTGTGTGACCCCACAGCTGGAGGAAGCACAGGGCCGGAACCTTGGCGAGCAGTGGTCTGGGGAGCTCCTCGGCGTTTTACTCAACGAACTGGTTGAGGGGGCCTGGTCACTAGGTGCCTGTGTGTGGGGGTGGGGGGACTGAGCGGGACACCAGGCGAAGTCACCGCACTTTTATCCCCCTGGACTCCTGTGCGGAACTGCTCCGGCGCTGGGCCTGGGCCAGGCACTGGCTGCGGGGTCTGCGGGTAAATGACGCACGGGGTGGCTGTGGCCGCCCCGAGGCGGTCTTCGCCTCCCCCCGGGCAGGGTTTGCAGGTGGGAGGTGCAAAGAAGACTTGGGAGGACTCGTGGGCTGAAGGGCCGCGTGGCCCCCGATTTTCCATCCGGCCACGCCGGGTGGGGAGCGGCGTTTGGGCGTGAGCTCCGCTGTCAGTCTCGGGTCCCCGACTGTGCACAGCAGCCCTGGCGAGGGGCCCCCCCCGACTCATTAGACCAGAGCAGACCGTGCGGAGGGCGCCGCTGTGTGATTTTAATATTTGGTGCATGTGACAGGATCATTTTAGTGATTTGCAGGATTTATCTCCTCTTAAAAGTACTGCCTAAGGCCACTCTAATTGGTAGGAGAGCAGATTCCCTCCCCCCCCTCCTGTCAGTCTTTGTTTTATTTACTGAGAACTGCCGAAACCTATTTACACAATAATGAGGATAAATCACCGGGATGCTTTCAACACAAAGAGAAATGTGGCGGGAGTGGAGAGCCGCACAATTAACACAAAATCCCAGATACTCCTGAAGTGGTGCGTGCGGTGAGGGCCGGGAGCACAATGGAGACGGGTGGGAGGCGGCGCCCGGCCCGCGCGGGAAGCTCGTCAGGGTCAGAATTCTCGAGATATTTTACGACGGGCAATTTCGCTTGAAATGGCAATGAAGTAAATGCCTGTGAGTTACCATCAATATTTGTAATAAAAATAAACAATCATGCATTTCTCGAGCCTGCAAACGAACGGGGGAAGTTTAGACGTCATAATCATGACACTGCCGGAGTGGTGGTAAGTCACGCGGAGGTGTCCGCCCCAGTCTGCAGCCTCTGGCTTCTTCCCAGCCGTGGGGGCCACGGCCACTTGGGCGAGACACTCCAGAAGCACTTGACTGTATGACCTGGAAGGACCCACTCATTTAGATGTCAAGAGCGTTCTACACTGGGGAACGGCTCTCATTGGAGGGCGTGCCACAAAGAGACTCACTTGCCAAACGATTTCTGCAGGGAACTGGCTCTTGAACTTGGCCCCTGTGGGTGCCAGGTGGCGTGTGCTCTCCAGAGTTCCCAAGACCGTGGGGTTTTTGAGGACCTTGGTGAGCTCAGCCACTCTGACCTCGGTGGTTGCCGGTGTGGCCTGGGTCCCAGCTGGAGGTGGCCGCCCTATGGATGATGGGAGCAAAGTTTGCAAGCTGCCCTCCAGGGGCCACTGTGGACAGGGAGGCTTGGAGCCACTGGCTGGCCACGCACCCCGTGCACGCTCCCAGGGGCAAAGCCAGTCTCGGTGGCCGCTCAGGACATGGCAGGCCCTCACGAGAGAGCGTTCAGTTACATGTCCTAGAAATGAGAAGAACCGGAGGCTCCCTTCGGTACTAGGCGCTGGGGTGTGGGGAGACCTGAGGTGTGTGTGGGGGGACCCAGCCTGGCTCTGCTTCCCCATGGCCTGGCCCTGGCCAGGCTTCCAGGTCCCTGGGGACCTTTCTGGCCCTGACCGTGGAGGTGTCACAGCACCTGAGCCTTGCTCTGCCCCCGCCCCCACCACACTGCTCCCCAGCCGCCCCTGCCCTCCACCTCTCCGGCCGGCGTCTGGCTCCCGGGTTATAAAACAGCCTGCCTTTCTCTCCGCACCCTGACAGCCAGGTGATGGCCTCTCAGTTATCCTGGAAAAAAATAATTCACATAAGCAGATTTTAGCACATTTACCGGGTCTTTTAACTTCATCTGACACTGTTTGGATGGAAGATGAGAGAAGTATATTTTTATATCCCAGGGGACGGACTTTATGATGACTCCTTCAAGGTGAATATTGGCATTTATTTAGCCTGAGCAGAAAATAAAAAGGAACACACAGAAGCGTGAACGTAGAAACACTGGACTCAGCAAATAGTGTTTTATTTTGTTGCTTTGAATGGCTGTCCCTCAAACACAGCTAAATCTAAGTTAATTTAAAGTTTCTCTTGAGGAATTCACATCACATTAAAGGGTCCCCCGGCAGGGTGAGCACAGCGGGGCCACATCTGAATTCCCTCCACACTGTGGCCTGTGTTTACAGGCCCCTGAGGTTTGCCTTTGTGGGCCTTGTCCCACTGCCTTGGAGAGAAAATGAATGTAGCTAATGACAGCTCCGACGCAAACATCGGTCACAGGAGGAGAAGTGACATGACACCACGGGCCATCACGGGCCATCACGGGGGCTGCAGACGGGCTCCAGGCGGGACCCCCCGCAGACCGAACCGCACCTGCCCCAGGAAGGTGGCCTGCCAGCTCCCACCTCTGCCTCGCCTCTGGCGGGGCTCCGACCGCCCGGGAAAACGCCCTTTCCCTCCTGGGTGTCCCCCTGGAGCCACCACGGCCTCCGCATGGTGCCTTCGAAGGTTCCATTTATTTTTGTTCTAACCAGGTGGTTGGTGCGGCTTTTCACCCTAATGGAAAGCCCTGGGCTGGTGAGGGTGATGGCGGCGTCCCACCGTTGGGGGCCACCGCCAACCCTGAGGGGTGGGGGGACAGCTCCCCGTGTCCTGCCCCACCCAACACACACACTGGGGCTTCGTGGCCCTCTGTTGGCATCGAGAAATGCCAGCGGGTTGTCGAGAACATTTAAGACGTTTCCATTGGTGGCTGACGGCGTCGCGTCCCCGCCTCATGGATGCCGCCTCCGATTTATGAATGATGAAGTGGGGGACATTTGCTATCAGAAGCTCACAATGTAGCTCTTAATAAAAGATTAAACAAGGGAGAGCAGGCAGCGCGGGCTTCTGACACACTGCTGATAAGGCGCGCGGATCCAGGGCTGCGCGGAGCGGCGCGCGACGGTGACAGCTGCCGAACGGCAGACAATGCGCACATGTTGCTGCCCGCCGTGTGACGTGTGGCCATGTGGAAAATCCGTGCGAGGGGCTTCCACGGGCCGCGCGCCGGACGGGGGCTCTCCGTCCTCGGAGGGGACGGAGGGGGCACGGACACGACCCCACGGCGGCCGGGCCGGTGGGCGGGCGGGCCTGCTGCTGGGCGGGGCTGCCCGGAGGAGGCGGCGGCAGCCGCTGTCACTTTGAGAAATGAGGAGTGGAAGAGGCTGGGACCGACTTGGCAGATGTGTGAGAGGAACAGGGAGCATATTGATCAATTAAATATGCAAATACCTCAGCGAGGAAAGACAGAGATGAATAAACTGACAGAAACATCAAACTGCACATTAATGCCTCGATGGAGTGCCCGTCCCCACAGTTTAGTTCGGAGGGAATGCTGCTGCACCTAAGTCAGGTTCCCAGGCGCCGAATGCCTCGGCCGGGGCGGGGGGCGGGGGGCCAGCGGGGCTTTGGATCCTGTGCCATCCTGCGGGGCGGGGGCACGGCCCCCAGGCCCGCCTCCCCGCCGGGAACCAGGCAGGGAATTCAGGTTTCCCGCAACAATAGCCCACCGCTCCCCGTGGCTGCCCAGTTTTTCAGGCCGTTGCTATATCGTTTCCTTTCTCAGCCTCCCCGAAGAAAGCCTGATTGTTTGGGGCCAGACTCTGCCGGCCGTCTCCCGCCCACGGGCGAACCCCGTAAACCCGGGGACCCCGGCTTAGGTTTCAGGCCTGCGCGGCGGGCCCGGCCGGGCAGGCTCGGCCCCTTTGTCCCCGACTTTGACTCCGTGAGAGGCACCCAATTATGACTTAGCTCTTCAGACTAATGAAATTATCGTCTTGTTCGTTCGCCTCGGCGCTGTTGTCAAGACTTTGAAACATGACCGTTTAATTACTGACACCTACCGTAGCTCATTTTATGCATGCAGAGCTAGAAAATGCTTGTCTGCACCAGCCCGACAGGAGCGCGGCGCTCTGCCCTTTCTGCGGCGGGTGGAAAAGCCCTCTTTTCATATGAAAATTTAATACAGCGACGGGTCAGCTTGGGCTCTCCTCTGTCGAGCCGCCCCGGACTTAGCCATTTATAACAGAATTATTTGAAATTCCTCGCTGGGAAAAGGGCAGGGATGGCGGCGTTGGGAGGACGCCTAACAAAACCCCAACCAAGTTCAATGATATCTGCCCTCGGCCGCCCGCGCGCTCGCGCCGTGCCCAGTGGCCCCGGCGCAGCCGCGGCGGGAAAGTGAGATGTCATTTAGAGAAACTGGGGAAAATATTCAGACTCTGACATTTGGGCTGTTTTTCCACTCTGATAACATCAAAACTTGTACTTCTCGATAATAAATAGGAGAATGTCAGCTGTCTGTCAGGCTTCTCGAGAAGCGCGGCGGGGCGGGAAGCGCCAGGGCTGCCGAGCCCGGTTTTGGGCTTTGCCGCTCCCGTGGAAGGACGGGGCGTGGGTCCTTCCGTGTTTTCCCAGGGAGGTGCTAGGTGGGCGTTGCCCCCCAGGTCTGCCTGGCCCCCCTTGCCTCATGGGCTTCACGGCACACCCTTCCAGGCGGGCGGCACCCAGGGGCTCTGTTCCTCCTGCAAGGGTCCTGGGGTCACTGGTGGGACCCCGAGACCACCCCCCCACGCCGCATCCCTCGGCTCACTTCCGACCCCCATTGGCCCAGAGCAGGAAAGCGGGTGAAGTCGCACCAGGTGACTTTGTGGGGAGCGTGTGCCGCTGCAGGCGTGGGGTGTGAACACGCGTGGGGCCCACCACGGCTCCAGGAGGGCCCGGCTTTGTCT
>CM052542.1:155196360-155213860 GCA_028533065.1 Trachops cirrhosus | reverse complement strand
GAAACTCGAGGGGCAGCCCCCCCCCGTCGCCCCGCAGATGTGGCCGTGGGACAAAGACAAAGAAGGAAGCCGCCTTCTGTGTGCGCTCGGAACAAACGGGTGGCGTCAGGTGAAAGTGTCTGTCCGAGCTTGTTCAGGTTGCGGGCCTGCAAATTTACACCTCCTTTCAATTTCCTGCCTGCGCGGGAGGAAGTGCGAATAGCTTGTTCCGAGGCAGATTAATGCAAACGAGCTGAGGGGGCCATAAATCCACAGGCAGCGACTTGTACCGTCATGTAAGCGTGATGGTTATCAAACCGGGATCCGGCGCCCGGGATCCGCTTAACACGGAGAAAATTTGCTTGATGTCGGAGCATTAAAGCCACGCGGCAATCTCTCCGTACACTGTGACTAAATTTTATAGTTCATGAAGCATATTAGTATTACACTATATCCTGGTACATTCAAAAGGTGATTTCCATTTAGACGCTCATTTTTCATGAAGATAAATATGACATGAATCATAATTTCCCTGAAGTAAATATTACAAATAATAAAATACTCAGGCAAGCAAGTTGAGGAATGACAGTAATGTTTTCCATTTGTATGGTAAGTGGTGAACCTTGTGGCCTATCAAGTAACAAATTGAATGTTTAATCTTCCTCCATGCAGATTGCGGAGGGCGAAGTGGCCGCGGTCTCCCGGCAAATTGAGAGTTCTCTGGTGGCTCGTGGAGTGTCTGCTATTTTGCCTTCGGAGGCCAATAGAGGGTGTCAGCTGAGCTTTGTCAAAATATATCACGGGCGTGAAGTTGTAAAATTGCAATTTACAACAAAAAGACTTTGGGATCACGGGCAAATCTTAGGCATGCTAAATACAGAGCAAATATTTAGAGAGGCTTTGTAAGCAATTTAGATATTGTTAGGGGAAGTTGCGTAGCCTGCGTGGCGCGTCCCAGAGGTAAGGGAAGAAATGTATCCTATCAAGTGGTAAACAGTCTATTCCAAATGGTAAAAATGTTCTCCAGCCGCCAGCTGACGGAGTTAAGCTAATTGGTTGAAGGCGGCTCAGAGCTGGGCCCAAAATTGGGCCAGGGGGGCTGCCTGGCCGGTGCGCCACACCCCTCAGCGTCAGGGCGCTGTCCGTGGGAACTGGTCTTTGCTGAGTGGCCCTGGAATTTGGGATTCTCTCCAGGCCATGGGGGTCTGGGGACAGTGACAGTCCCTCTGGCTGTCCCTGTGAGCAGACCCCAGCATCCCAACCCTGCGGGCCGTCATGCGGGACCTCGTGCCTGGCCCGGCCCGGGGCGCGTGCCCCGCTACAGGCTGTGTTGCGTGTTCAATAAGTGGCTGGGGCTGCCTACGCAGTGGCACCACTAGCATTTTGACGAAGGGCTCTGTACACGAAAGGGCCGCCCGACCCCCACGGCGTGTGAGGGCGAGGTGGCCGGGCAGGAAGGGGCGCCCGCCGCTGTGGGCTCCGCTCCAGGCGGGAGCAGTGAAGGAGACTTTTTGCTCTGGAGGAAGTCACGACGCTTCGTAACCAAAGCAGGGGAAAAGCGCTGAAGGGCCTTTGGCTCGTTCTCCCTGTGGTTGTGGGCGCGGAGAGCGTGCGTGGGCCCCAGGTCACAGCGAGGTCGGGCTGGGCTGACCCTGCGCTCGCTGGCCGGCTGCAGCGGGCACCTTGTGAGCGTGGGACACAGCCACGGAGAAGAAGTCAAGGAGTACAGCCGACTTTTTAGATAAAACCAAGCAGGAAATCGTGCCGTCATTCCTCCTTATCTAAGGCTGTCCTTCGCTCTTTTAACACCTGCCCGAGTTGGGGGCGAGGGTGTGTAGCCACTGAAAAGTGATCGGAGGCCCCCGTCCCTCTGCCACAGGCCCGCCGGGAAATGCCTGTGACACGCGTGTGTGCTGTTGGCTGTGCGGCTGTGGGGGCCGAGGAGGTCCCGGGTGGGTGTGCACAGAGCCCCTGACGAGGAGGTCTGGGGACAGAGCAGCCAGAGGGGCGGGTGGGACACCCCGATGGAAGGAGGGGTCTGTCCCAAGTTTGCAGAAGGAGCTGATGGCACGGGGTGGCTGTGGGCTCCCCCTCCCAGACACGAGGGGAGCCCTCTAGTGGGGACCAGCGGCACTGCGTGCCTCTCTGCCACCGGCACCCACCTGGGCCCTCTAGACCCCAAGCTCAGGGCACACCGGCCCCGGCAGGACGGCTGGGTCTGGGGAGCAGAGGGTCCCTTGGGCTTCCGTGTGGGCCCTGAGCGCAGTGATGGTGACACGCCGGCTGCCCAAAGGCGGGGCAGAGGTGACACTTTGCAGAGTGCAGGCGGGCTTTCTGAGGAGGCTGACCTGCCAGGGCGGGTGGGATGGGTGCTGGCTTGGTCAGGTGACCCTCTCAGAAAGTTCCAGCTGCCTAGGTACCCTGCCCCCACCTGCCCTCCTAGGGCTGTGGGGGGCGGGGGGCACCTTCCTGTCCACTTTCTCTGTTGTTCTCCCCCGGCCGCGTGGGGCCATCTGCAGAGTCCTAGGGACTCTGCTCACCCTGGGGTTTGGATAATTCTCTTTTTTTTTTTGTAATTGCAGAATCATAAAATATTTTAATTTCAAGGTTAGCAATTTTCTCTTGCATACTTAATTTATAATTAGCTGGTTTATAAACCTGTTCTGCGAATATAATTTTACTGTTGCCAAATGTTCTTCATGAATAATTAAGGGCAAATCCCTATTTATCAAATTATTAATATACCTAATAGCCTTGTTTTCATAAACAATGCGCCGGCATTGGGTTTGAAGGGAACCTCTGTGAGGGATCGGGTGCCGGTTCCCACCGCGGCCAGGGCCCAACCTGCTCTCAGCACAGAGGGACGCTTGTGCTGCGCTGATGTCACGGCCCCCGGCCCTTTTCCCTGCACAAAAGCCCAGGTATCAGTAGCTGGACAAACACAATGGCCATTCAGCGGCGGGCCTGGCCTCCTCGGCCCCGCGAACAATGTTGTTGTCTGTTCCAGCCGGTCCCCAGGAGCATTTTTGGAGGAAATGTAGATGAAACCATGTTTTCAGCCTTTAAAACTCTCTTTGGCATAATCCCACCCCCTCTAGTTGTGTCTGCTGCTCGAAGTGAGGGCGGCCACGCTTTCGTGGGAGTTTGGGCACGGGGACATGAGGAGCCGGGGCCCGGCCCCCGTCGGCTGACCCGGGCCCTGTAAAGGAGGTTCGGGCCCAGAGACAGAGGCAGAGCCCAGAACAGGCTTCGGTCCGGAAGGAGAGCGGGGCACGGCGCTGGGGGTCTGGGCCAGACGCACGCCGAGGCTCCCACGGCCCCTCTTCCCTCAGCCCCCACATTTCTCGGAGGCCAGAGAACTGTTCTTCCCGCTCTCCCAGAATTCAGAGCGCCGGCTCCCCCAGCAGGGCTGCGGCTCCCACGGCTCAGCGGGGTGAGCGGTCAGAACCACACGCAAAGCCCAATGCTGGTTCGCCAGGATTCACCGGAAAGCAAACTTGCGGGTGGGTCCCCTCGAGTTTGTGCGCGGTCTCCGTGCTGCCCGCGGGCCTGCGGGGGGACGGGGCCTCCATCGGGCGTGCAGGAGCAGGCAGCCGACGGCCCGGCCCTCGGCGCGGCGTGCGCGGCTGCCCCCGGCGGCCCCTGTCCCCGCCCGGAGCCCAGGCCGGGGCTGGGGCCCGCGCTTCCTGGGGCTGGCATGTGTGCGCCGACGCGCCATGTGTGTGCGACTCCATGTGTATGATTCATTCCAGAGCAGTTTTAGTCCTCATAAAATATTCATTTTGGTTGTGCAGGGCCCTGTAATTGCCATCTCTCACCCTGAATTATTTATACCTTGCACAGACTGACAAAGCTGTGCCGTGCGGCCCTAGATGAATCAGAAACACGGGCCTTTGCTGCCAACAGCGTTATAGTTTCACAAAATATGGCACCAACGTCATCCCGGGCTGCCTCATCTCTAAATCCAGCTTTTCTTGATTTGACATTTTCTTTACTCTTCCATTGTCTTAGTCAGGCAGAGAGGTTGCCTCTTAACTCCGAGCAGCAACCTTTCTTGCTTGCATTATAGCCGCTGTGCTTCAGAGGACTAATGTATCTTTATTGCCCTCACTTTTTTATGCTCGGTAACAAGACAGTGCTTGGGCTCACTTTAGAGCCATATATTATACATTAGCGATAAAATGATGCAAATAGTCCTGAATACTCTTCAAACAGATAGTGGAGATCAGCCCGACTCCGGCTGCACGTCACAAACACAGAAAAGAAAAGGTGACTCGCCAAGTTGGGCGGGAACGCCCGCCCCCAGCGGCGGGCTCCGCGCAGGCCCGGAGGAGGTCCCAGGTGGGGCTGAGAGTTGTCTGGGCTCCTGGGTGGGTGGAGGAGGTGCTGGGCGCCACCCCCCACGCTCAGCACCCTCCATGCACCCATTGCCCATGCAGCCTCTCGCTGGCTCTGGCCTCCCCCGGCGTCCACCGGGCTGCAGCCGGGCGCTCCCTGCCTGGTTTCCCTGGGCTGCCATGCCAGCATTCCCACGCCTGCCTGCCTCACCAGGGGGACAGTGTGCCCTCTCCGTGTCCCCTCCCCCACGCTCCGGGAGATGGACCTTTAGATGAGGGACACGGGAATGTTTAGGAAGACTGCATTAACCTGAATCCGATGCTGGGGGGACGCGGCCCCACTCCTCTGCACACCACGCCCAACCAGGAAGGCAGGCGTCCAGGTGGCTGCGGCCGGCGGCAGCGCCCGATTCTGCGCGGGGACAATGAGAGCCTGCGACGGCTCCAGAAGAGAGTCTCGGAGGACCATGCCCACGCGGAGCCGCACGTGGTGGGGGCTGGGGCCCCGCCGGGTCTGCGGACCTTAACACCGTGGGCCTTCCCGGAGCCACAGAAAGGGGTTGAATTTACGGCCCCAGCTCCCGGACACCGGGAGGCGAGGGACGGGGCTGGCTGCGGCTCGGAGTAATGGATGACCCGGACGCCCATTTCTCTTGTATTTGTTGACACGCAGGAGTAATGAAGTTAAAGCTTTGCACACATGTGCCCCCTCATTAAGCTGCATTACCTGCATTAAAACTAATAATTGCCACTCAGAGCTGTGCTCCCATTAATCATTTATAATGTTTTAATAAGTTTTTAATCAGGACCTAAAAGGCTGGAGAGGCCGGCGTGGGCAGGTTCCACACTGGTGTTCTCCGCGCTTGATTTAAAATGGGATTTTTTTATTAATAATTCAACCCGCAAAGAAGATAGTTCTTAATGAAGCAAGCTGGTGCGGATGGGGGAACGGGCATCTGAGCCAGAACAGATCTTTGCCGCCGGAAAACTGGGGGGTAAAGAGCAGCCACAGAAAAGGCCCCGTTTGTTTTGAGAACGATCTCCGTCGCCCACAGAAACCAGGGTGGCCACGGGGGGTGGGGGGCACCGCTGCTGTGATCGCCAGGGCCCCAAACGCAGGCGCACGTGGGGGTGGGCGAGGGGTGGGACCTGAAGTTCGGGTGCGCGCAGGCGTGTCATCGCTGCCCTCAAAGTCTCTGAAAGTCCCCCCTGGAGCTGGCAGCAAGTCGCGGGGCCATCTGACGTGAACCAAGTGGTGCTGGCATTTTTCTTAAGTGAGGAGCGCCGTGATCAGAGCCGGCAAATAGAGCGCTGTCCGGAGGGAGCGAGGGAGCCGTTTTAATGAGCGCGCGGCGGAAGACAAAACGCAGACTGATTGACAGCGCGGAGGAGCCGCGGGGGGGCGGTGTCAGGGCTGCGGCGCCCATTAGAACCGGAGAACCAGGTAAAGGGGGGACAGAGATAGGCACTTGAAACGCAAGCCCCAGTGTAAACACGGCGCACGTCACGTCGCGGCTGTGTTGTGCGGTTGACTCCTTTTAAACAGATAACCTTATCAAAACTATCCTGAAATATCAGAACAGTTACAGAAAATACTAACTAGAACCCTGACAGCGAGCCGGGGCGGGCGGCGGGCTTGCGCGGAGCTCAGGGATGCCTCCGCGTTCCCGGGGCCTGCCTGGGTTTTACTTATCGGAACACATTCAAGCCACCCAGAAAAGTTGAATGCAAGTCATACAAATTTCTCCAACCGGAGGCCTCGGCAGGCCCCGCTCCCGAGGAGGCTGAGGAACTGGCCGGCAAAGCTATTAAATCCCATCAGATCTCTTTGGCATCATTTTAATGAGAATCATTGCAAAAGAGCAAGATCGTGGTATCTATAGGAGCCTCCTGACAGCCGCCGCTGAAATTGTGATGAAAAGAAAAACCATTATAGCACAAATTCAGCGATAAGGCTCTTCGGACGGACGGCGGGGCCGAGTGTGGCTCCAGACCGTGAAGGGTTAATTTTCTAAACCTAATAATGTTCGATAGTGAGGTATTTGTCAGGAGATAAAGAAGTGATAGAATCTGGGAAGTGGGTCCCTGGGCGATTGTAGTACAAATATTGTTAATGCGGTGTGGTTACTCCGGCGAAGGGAAGTGAAATAGCTCCCGTCCACCGGAGACAGGCGCGGCTGCCATGCAGAGGACCTCCAGACAAAGGCCAGCGGGCGCTGAACTGCGAGTCAAGCCGCGGATATTTTCAAATCCTCCTACGTCTACATCTCCATGCCCCGCAGCGCGCGAGCGCGGGACGGCCCCCCCCCCCACCCCCCCGCTGGAGCCCAGGGACCCGCCGTGGGGTGCGGGGCGGCCTGGCCCTCTCTCCCGGGGAGGGGCCCCTCACAAAGGACATCCGGCTGTGGCCGTAAAACCCGGGACGGTCACCCTGTGCCCCCTTCGTGATGACGTCATGTAGGCCCGAGTATATGAGACCCATAACTTGAAATGTACAAGAATTTAATAAGTCTGGTGTTAAAGCAATTTGTCATGCCATATTTGAAGAATAAATCAGACTAATGGAGCAGATTTCTCCCCCCCGTCTGGCATTAAAGGAGGCGAGCCCCGTAATAGCTCAGGGCAGCGGTGGGAGGGAGAGGGGGGCCTGACACCGGGACCCTCGCATTTTGGAAACCCGATCCGCGCTGACCTGCGCCCTATCTCGGGGCGCAGAGCTGATGTCGGCAGAGTGAGGCTGTGTAGGGGCTGCTCATTACAGGCTCTCTGAAGGGAGCCCTGTCTCGGGGCCCCGAACCCGATCGGCTAGGACTGCTCAGGGATCGATACGGCAGCCGCTGATGGCCGGGCACTCGCACGCACGCAGCTGCGGCCACCGCTTTCAGGGACTTCCCAGTAATTAGCGGGGACCGCGAGGAAGCACTCCGCAGTCACTCTCTTATCAGTCAGAGAAAAGTCTCTTAAAGGCTCTGTCTTTTAATTTGACTCTTTAACTGTTTCCTGCCAAGAGCGCAGCCAGGTGGGCAGGGCTGCGCCCGAACAGCCCAAGAGGGCCCGGGCCTGTCTCCCCGAGCTCCCCGCCCTCCTGTGGGGGTGGGGGGTGGGGTGCGTTTCTGTTGCGATGGGATCAAAGCAGCAGAGACGTGGTAGCTGCGAGTCAACCATTTCTAAGCGAGCCGTTCGGGGCCTTGACTCTGCTCGCCAGGCTGCGCAGCCGCCGCGCCCACCTGCTTCCAGAGGCTTCTGTAGGCTTCCGGAAGCCCTTGAGTCCGTCCTCTCAGCAGCCTCGCCCGGTCCCCCTCCTCCAGCCCCCAGCCCCCACCCGTGGGTGGTGACTTTCACAGTTGCCTTTCCTGGTTGGTTTTCCACGCTCGTGTTTTCTTGCCAAGGTTGTTACGTATGAAAACAGCCTCCTGGCTTTGCATTCCAGACTCAGTAGCTGAACGGCGGGGGCTGGCCCCGCGGTGGGGTCTGCGCCGTTCGCAGGGACCTCGGAAGCTGTCAGCGCCGGGACTCGCACGCGAAGGCGGAGGGGTTTTGATGGATGGCACAGGGGCCCGTGGCCACGTTCGTTTGCTGCTTGTTAAGATCGCTGCCTGAAACCGGGCGAGCGAGCCCTCCCCCAGGAAAGAGAGCGGCGTTTTTCATCCTTGACTCAGAGTCCCGCGTTCCCCGTAATTGAGGCCCAGAAGAGAAGGTCAGCCGCTAGGCCGGAGGCTGGCGTTCGGGGCGGAGGCCTCGGGTGGAAGCCGGGGCTGCCTCCTCCGCGTGGCATTTAACCTGTGCTAAGGCGGACGCCTGGGAGTCCCCGCCCCTGTGCGCCCGGGGCCACTGGGGTCGGCCGGTGCAGACGCCGTCACGCATGCTGGTGAGCATTGGCAAGGCCAAGCCTGGGAGAGTCTCACAAGTAACAATTAACAATTAAAAATAAAAATCAGTCCCGGTGCATCGGGTTCCTGAGGTGCGGAGTGCAGGCAATCTCAAACAGGTGACGTCCCCATGCACAAGGCAGGGGAACCGTCCCCCAGCCCCCTTCACTCCTGGTCGCGGGGGGCACCACCCTGCCTACGCCCACCACTTTCCCAAGGAGACGATCCGGTGCTCCTGGGACCGGAGGGGACGGAATCGTGGTGACGTGATTACCGGCTGCAGCTGGGTGAAAAACTGCCGCCTCGGGGCCGGCGGTGAGGACGAGGGGCCCTAATGACCCGGCAACAGTTTTGTCACTGATTTGGCCACTGGCAGGTCGTGGCTTGGGCCGAAAGTGGGCAAGCCCTGCTCCGCGAGAGACAGGAGGGAGAGCACGCTGGCGGCCGGAATGCGCCCTCGCTCTCCTCTGACAAACCAAATTCATTCCTTGTGTAATTGATAACGGCCTTGGCCAATTATTTCACACATTACAATACACAGAGGCCCCCTTTACAGGTTCTGCAGGGCTCTAATTAGCTATGCTAATATCTCCTTTATTGGTCCTAATATTGCTCAACACCTTTCGCCGTCCCGGAGCCCAGGAGAGCCCCATGGCCTGTCAGGACAGCTGATTATTGAGAAAGATAGCTTTAATCAAACATAATTGCAGTTAATTTTTCTCTCCTGCTCTCCGTTGCCAGCGTCTAATGCCACGGACTCCTTGATATTCCATTAAATTACAATTAAACAGCCTCCTTTGTTTCCGACCGTCCTGAACAATGCCGCGAAGTTCTAGAGCCGGTCGCGGGAGCGCTGTTTGGGCCTAATTGCCGGCTCTCTCACCGAGGGCCAATTTGCACAATACCCATGTAGAATTTAAACAGTTCATAATGTAATGGATATTACACAGGAGCCTCGCACTACAATTAAAATGATTTTCATCAGCTAGAGGAGCTCTGGTTAATCAGCTTCATAAAAGTAAATATAAATGAACTAATTCATAGCTTAAACACACAGATATGGAGCCGACTTTGAGATTAGTCCCCGCGGTGGGGGCTGGCCCTGCACGGTGGGCTGCCGAGAGCACCCCACTTCGAATGCTGCCTCCCGTCACCCGTCTTAGGCCCTTAGTCGGCCACGAGCTGGCGCGGGCACCGTCTGAGCGGATTCTGACGCGGCGCCCCCAGGACCCCGCTTTCGACATCCCGCCGTGGGTACAGCTGTGGCCACAGCTCTGTTTGGGGCGATCGAGTCACTGTCCGTGCAGAAAAGCGGGAGGGGGAGGGGGCCGGGGACTTCCAGCTCCCACTCAAGGCCTCCGCGCGGAACCCAGTGGGCAGAGGCCCCACGTCCACGCTCACGGGGTGCTCCTGCGTGAGAGGCACACCCCCGCCGGACACCTGCTCTTCGCAGAGCCAGCGAGGTCTCCCAGTGGGCGTCCTCTCCTGGCCCCCAAACGCTCCGAGCAGGAGAAAGCCTGATTTCGGGAGCAACGACTTCCCGCCTTCCCCCTGCTGACCGCGCCTGGGAACTTCTCAGAGTTCTGCGCCTCACTGCGGGCGGGATAGGGCTGGGGAGTTTCGACGGGTGTGCTGGGTACCCCGAGCTGTGGCCTCCCTCCTGCCTGGGAGAAACAAGTAAATAAAGCCCATATTTCAAGCTTGATTTACTCTGGTACCTACTGTGAAAGATGATGACTCTTTAGGGAAATAAAGACGGGGTCAGGGAATTAGTGTACAAAGTGGTCATTTTGATGATGGGCCAGCAGCTGCAATGGGAAACGCAATGTACACAATTAAGCATAATGTACTAATGACAGGTTAGAATTTTTATCGCCCCCGCCATCGAGCCGCACGTCCGCAGTTAGCAGTAATAAAGAGTTTATTGGTGTTAAAGCCAAAGATTTTCTGACATAGGAGAGATTTTTCCTTCCCTAACAAGAGTACGAGGTCCTTTGTGTACCAGACTCCGGAAGTGAGGTATGCAAAGGGCTGTCAGATATTTCTCAGAGGAAAAGCCCGTGAAAGGGCAATCGAGGAAAGGATGAGAACTGACCCCCCTCGCCGGGCCTTGGGCCCCTCCCCCTTGCCAAGTGTCGGCTCGGCGTGTCCCTCCGAGCCCGTCTGGTTGGACGTGTACCCGACACGCCTGCACGCAGCGTCAGCGGGCACGGGCCGGACCCCGCTCGGGGAGGCTCGAGCGAGCTCTTCACTTCCTTATGACTGATGCCGGGTGCAGAGTGGACGCACGGCTCGCCTCCCGGCGGAAGCTGCCCCTCTCTGTCCCTCGCTCGGTTTGTGTCCTTGGAACCTGAGAGCCTGAAGGGGCCCTGCTCCCCGGGGCGGCCCGTGGCAGGCCTCTCCCGCGTGTCTCACCGCGTGTGAGACGTCGGCATCGGAGCCCCTGCAAAGGGAGCGCGCGTGCGAGTCCACCTGTCCCAGCGCCCCGCCGTGTCCGGCTGATTTCTGACCCCCGAGCCTGCCCTGTGCGCTGGGGGGCACAGGGGTAAAAAGACCTTGAGGAATTTGAAGGAGGCCCCTCCGGAGGGGGCGCCTTTGCCCCGACGGCAGGAGCCCCCAGAGCCGGCTCCGCGCGGCGTGCCGCGTCCCGGGCAGGCGCCGGCCCGGGAGACGAGCGGCTGGCTGTGTGCGGCGTGATTGCACCGTGCGGCCGTCCCCGAAGTGAGAGCCTAATTGCCCGAGAGGACGACAACTTCGCGGCGCCCTCACCTTGTTAGGCCCTTTCCGACGCAGTTCAAGTGCACAGTGGCCGCAGGTGCACCTAATTTACCTCGCCGCTGCGCGTGGGGTTTAATTGCGGCGGTTGTTAGGAAAAATTGGTGGGTGGAATTTCAAGTGACTGGCTGTGCTGGTGGCAGATGGCGCTCAGAGGCTCCGCGAGCTGCAGTGTAGGCGAGGTGAGTTAACACGGGATGTGAATTCCGGCCTCAAGTAGCGAGGCTGCGCCACGCGTCAGGACAAGCAACCCGGTGGCCGGGACTCTCCCGCCACCTGTCCCCAGCCGGGACTCTTCCCGGGCCCCGACGGGAAGCCGTCCAGGGTGCGCTGGGCACGGGTCGAAGACGGACCTCGGGCTGCTGGGGAGTTTCAGTTCTGGGTATGATTGTCTGCAGGGACCCTTGAACATCAGGTTGAGTTCAGGGAAATCACGGGAAACCTAAAAATGGGGGCCATCCTCCTGCGGGACGGGCAGCGTTTGGGAAGAAATGGGACACGCTCCTTGGGCAGCCTCGCTGGACGGGACGCCCAGACACCCGGAGACAAGCCTGGGGGATGTGGCCATCTCAGGGAGGCACAGGGGGTGCGGGGACAAGGCCCCCCATCCCCGTGGTCGGTGTCCCAGCCAGGCTGCCAGTGTCCGTACCGCCAGCCAGAGCATCCACATTTGTCACCGAGCTCGCGGGGACAGGGAGGACGACCTGATGATGTTTTTGTCAGAGCGTCTGCACACACTGTCGGGACCCCGACTCTTCACGCCCCCCAGCGGGAGCGCAGGGCGCGGTGGGAAGGCACCTGGCCCTCTCTCTGTCCAAGCACGGTGTCCCGGTCACCTCGGGGGGCGTGGGCTCCCCCCTTACAGCGCGGCCGCGCCTTCCCCAGAGGTCATGGCAGCCCCTGGCGCAGCACCCCAAATCCTTTCCGAAGAGTCGTTCCGTTGTGACTTCCTGATGCCTCTTTGGAAGTGTGGTCCCTCAGGTGGCGAGCCCCGGGGGAGGGGCCGCGGGAGAGAACGCTGCGGGTCCAGGTCAGGTTGGACTTCGGATAAACGACGGATACTTTTTCAGGGTGGGATGTCCCGCAGCGCGCCTGCCCTGACGGCAGGGCGGTCGGTCTGAAACCCAAGTCATACTGGGCCTCCGGTGTCTTTACGGGCGGAGGCTGGCGGCCCGTCGGGGGTGCCCGTTTCCTCGGTGGTTCCCGGGCGGTTGGGCAGCCCGGGTCACGGCTGTTCTGATAAGACGTGGAGAGCGGTGAAGCCAAGGCCAGGGGCAGTCACTGCGTTCCTGCGAGACAGAGTCTGCCCGTGCCGTCACGGCCCCGTGCCGCCTGCAGGCCGCTGGCCCGACCAGCGCGGGGAAGACCGTCGGTCAAAGACCTTGCATTTTTTTGTCTGGCAACTCTAACAACTATCCATCTTTTTTTGTATTTTTGTAGATTCTTTCTAAAGTTTTTCCTCAAGTGCAATCAGAACTGTTTGAAGAATGCAGGCAACCCTCGAGACATGCGGAGATTCCAGGTACATGCTTCTCAAAGACGCACGCCGTGGCCCTCCCGCGCTGAGATTGAGTGGTCTGATGCCGCCGCCGCTCGGAGCACGGTCGCCAGCTCTCGAGGGCGGGGAGTAAGCCAGGGCTGGTTCGCTGGATGAAGTCCTTCAGTCGGTGCTTTCACCGTGACCTGGCGCCTGCGGTGTGGCAGCCTCCTTGCGGCCACCCACTCGCTCAGGGCCCGTGAGGGACTGGCGTCAGTTCTGGGACAGTGTCCCGGGCTCTGGCCCCTAAGGCCAGGTGTGCGTGGGGGCGGGCACTCGGTACCCAGCAAGCGGGGCCACCAGAGCTGGAGGTGCGTCCCCTGGGTGTGTTCAGAGGGACCCTTTCAGGCGTTTTCCAGAGAGTCCTCTTAACACCAGCGCCTCCCGTAGCCTGTTCCTCTGTTCCACCGCTGTGCACGCTCGATCGACGAGAACCCGGGGCTCTCGCTGGAGGTCTTTCAGGAATCAATTGGCCGATTGATTCTTCCTAGGCGAGAGGGCGTCCTGGAGACCGGCCCTCCTCACCTGTCGGATGCCGGCCTCTGCGCATTCCCGAAGGCCTCCTAGCTCGGCCACCCGCCCCTGCGGCCTGACCTGTTCTCGCTGCCACAGCCCTCGCCCAGGTCCCGGGCTGTGCCTGGGCCGGGGCAGACTTGGTCTGGGGTCTGCCCCCAGGCCTCCCCCTCAAGGAGAGAGGCAGAGAGCTGGTTGAGGTCCGGGGTAAACGAAGGGCGAGTTCAAGGTTTTCCCAGCTTTGTTTGAGAAGGATTAGGGGGTTACTTCAGGGCAAAGGGTGCCCTGCCCCCAGGATGGATGCTTTCGCTGATTTTGATCTAGACAAATGCTCTGGGCTGGGTCGCACACCCGCTGCTGGTCCCCGCCACCCGGAGAAGAACGGGCAGCAGCAGAAATGACAGCCGGGCGGGATGAGTTTGCCACCGAGCTGCTCAAGGCGGCTTTAGAAATCCATCTGAGGCGTTAGCCTTTCAGCAGAACACGAATCGGATGCCTTTACAGCTGACCAGCCAATCAGAGCAGGGGGCCTGGGCTCGCCCAGGGCGTGCTCTGGAGCTGGGACAGTGTCTTGGCCAAAGTCTGGGCCTGCCTTCCGTGGCCTGGCGCAGGGCTCGGCAGGTGCTGCCGATGGTTCTGAGCGGAGCGGCGGGCCCACGAGAGCACGCCGGTGGCCTCTGCAGCATCCGTCACGACGGGAGCTGCAGTTGCCGGAAAGGCCTGCGGCAGCCTCTCGCACCGACCTCCCGCCTCTCAGAGGTTTCGCCGGACTTACCAGGAGGCCGGGGCTTCCGCTGTGCCTCCACCTGGCTTCGCAGGCCCGGCCCCTCTCCGCGGTGCGCCCTGCGGCTGCCCCAGGCCGGCGAACTCAGCTCAGCCCGTTTTCTCCCCGCTGAACTGCACTCCTTTTTCCCTGGGTGGCTGACCTACATACAGATGACAGCCAAGACAGTGTCCTTTATTTTATTTTTACCTTTCTTGGGTCTTTCACGTACTGTGGTCCAGGAACTTGAAAAGGGCCCCGGCTGTGCCTCAGTGCTGTAGCTACCTGTCTCAGCATCACCCTGCAGGGCTGGGTCCACATGCTGCCGTGCACGCCCGGGCGGGGCCTGGCAGACAGACCGCAGGAGGGCGCCCGGTCAGCGGGAGCAGCCCTGCGTGCTTTGCACAGAGGCCACGCGGCCGCCAGCGGCACCACAGAGTGTCCGAGTCTCCCCCTGCCCGGGCCGTGCAGGGCACCGCCCTCTGGGCAGCGAAGAAGGCGCCGAGGGACCTGGACCTGGGCGTGGGGATGCCGATGGCGGCACATTGCAAGGCTGCGAGGGGCCTGATGCTGGGGAGGCTCCAGCAGTCCTGGAGGAGCCCGCAGGGGAGAGGGTGGTCGGCGAGAGCCAGTGAGGGAGGTTTGGGGGTGCAGCGCCCCCTGCCTGCCTCAGCCTTCCTGTGGGGCCTGAGACTTTCCTCCCAGCCCATGCATTCACATGCACGCATGTAGCTTTGCCCGTCAACCCTTAGATACGATGCTTTCTTCCCCAGCAGTTTGTCGAGAGCAGCTTTAGGGTTACGGAAAGTTTCTCAGGGAGCGTGGGGAATTCCCAGCTGCCCTCTGGGCGCCCCTCCCTCGGTTTCCCTGGTTAGTAAGGTGTTGCAGCGTGCGGTGCATTGCTGCGTGGGGGGGGGGGCGCAGTTGTTAACCACGGCCCACTGTCCCTTGGCTTCTCACTGTCATTTGTGGGTGTGTTCTGACACATGCAGGCCCAGCAGGGAAGGTGGCCGCAGATGGGGACCCCTCTGGCCCCTGCTCACCTGCTCAGGCCGCACGCTTCTCCGGGGAGGGGTGAGGTTCTCTAGGTGGCGCTGGCCCCCGCTGCTGCCCACATGTGGCAAAGAGCCAGGCCCCTTGCCCCCAAACCTGGGCTCCAGCCCCAGGGGTCCTGCTGCAAAGGGGCATCCCCCATCTGGACCCCAGCCTCCCAGTCTTTGCTGCCCCAGCTACTCTGGAAATAACGAGCCACGCACGCACGCCGCGGGGAGAGAGAGCTCTCAAGTCTGGGCGCCGTGTCCTGTTCCCTGAGACCATCAAGGGGTGCCATTCTGGGATGCTGGTCACCGGTCCCCCGGGAAGGTCCCTATTCCCACCCCCGCTTCCCACGTGAGTTTCTTCGTGACTTCCACCAAGAGTAAGAGGCCATTCCGCATGGTCTCCCCCGGCCCCCTGACCCGGACCTAGGACAGGGGTCTCATGCCAATGAGAGGGCGTTCCCTTGGCGGACCAGGGTCCTCGGCAGACCAGGGTCTCTGCCACCTTGCAGTGAACTTGAGAAAGGACATTTTCCCTGCACCGAAAACCCTCTCAGGATCCACATTCAGCTCGGCCTTTTCAGCTGCAAAGCCCTCCATGACCAGACTCTCTGTAACTGGAAGTTGACCCCGCTCCTCCGAGGAGAGGCTGTGGTCACTCCTGACTTATGGACCCTTTTTTGGCAACTGAAGCCTCACGGCTCTTCCAGGGGGACAGTCTGCAGTGAACTAATTTTCATCAGATAAACTATCCAATCAATGTGTGACCAGATCAATCACAGCAGCAGCTTTAAAACGAGTGGCCAGAGGGGCGATTCTGAAGCTAATGGCTAGAAGAATATTTCTCTGAATGGAATTCACTTGTTAGCATAATAGGAGATTAAACTGTAATTAGGGCAGCAGGTTTTGAAGAGAAGCAATCTCGAGTCAAAACAACACCAAACAAAAGCGAACCACCCACCCAGCCCCGTCTGCCAACGGGGGGGGAGGGGAGTGCGGGCTGCCAGCCTCCCCCCACGGCCGGGTGGGTGCTGTCAGGGGCTCCGCGCGGCCCGCGCCGGCCCACTTCAAACCCGCTTCGTCTCCGCAGGTCGTGGTGTCCACCACGGTCAACGTGGACGGCCACGTGCTGGCCGTGTCGGACAACATGTTCGTGCACAACAACTCCAAACACGGGCGGCGGGCGCGCCGCCTCGACCCGTCAGAAGGTACGGCCCCTTCTTATCTGGAAAATGGTAGGCACATGTTACATGTCTCTTTTTATTTGCGATGATTTCCTTTTTCTTTGCACCATCCTTTATGTTGATTCATGTTGAGTTACTGGCCCCCGCCCCCCCGCCTCGCTGGTCAGACCCCCGTGCCCCGCAGGGCCTGGGTGGACCCCAGGGCGTCCTGGGACGGGGTCCCCTCCACCCGCCCCCTGCTGGCTCTCAGCGAGGGCTCCGTGTCCCCGCTTCCCTCGCCACTCGACCTTCACCGAATTGGTTGGTTTGTGTCTAAGCTTCCTTTTGCTTAGAGCTTTTCGTGTATTTTATTCACTTCGTTCTATTCCGGCCCATCCTAAGCCCCACCCGAAGGCCACGCCCAGACACCTGTGCATGATTGGTGGGGGGTTGCAGCCGGTCCCATCAGCTCAGAATGGACTGCAGGACTGGATCCTGCCCCTGGACAGACGGACAGATGGACGGAGACGGGGCGGGTGCAGGGGTTGACTGAGAGTTCACTCATGGGGCGGAGGGGTGAGAAGAAACGGTGCCAGGTGTTTGGAGCCAGATGCTCCCAAGCGACTTCCTGATTTCCTGGGTGAAGGGGAAGAACTTCGGTGACGGGGGACACGCAGGGAGTGGCGTCCCGGGCATCCAGTCTGGACACAGAAACGAGCCACCCCTCGCCCTGCCACGTGCCTGTGGGTCACGCCCCCTCGAAAATAAGGTCCCTTTTCTCTATAAAACAGCGTGTCCTAATCATGACCCTGTCCAACATTAATTATTGAGAAAGGAATGTGAGTTTTTTTAAAAAAGTGAATTGTGAACCGAACAGCAGGATGCAGTCCGGTAGAGCCACGAGCCCACCCCAGCAAGCGGTTCTGAGACAACCCTCTGCCCCGAGGGCTGGGACCCAGGAGCCCTGCTGGACGCGGATGGACTCGCTCCCGGAGCCGGGGAGGGGCGGATGGAGCGCCCGCGGAGCCGCACAGTGGGGCGTGAGGCGGCCCCGAGGCTGGAGGGCCGTTCGCGAATCTGCTGCGGTCCACAAAAATAAACTAATTTGTTTTTCTCCATTAATGACGAAGGTATAAGAGAACAAAAATATAATAATTAAAGGTCGCCCTGGGCCCAGAGTCATTAGCCTCTGTGACGTACTGTTTACCTCCTTCCTGGGCACTGAAGGCAGGTACGTGTTCTGCCTGGCAACCGTCACTAATGAGGCTCACAATTAAGAAGGTTGAACCCCCGTCCGCGGTCCCCGCTTCCCCAGAGAGCCGGAGCCCGCCTCGCGATAGGCTCCAGGAGGCCCGCAGCCCTCTGGTGTTAGGCTGGCGTCTGGGGCCAGACTCAGCCTCCTCTAATGAGCTCTGATGATCTGAGCCGCGGATGAGTATTTATTTTTGTAAGCAGCACGGAAAAGCATTTGACTGTAAGCAGAAAATATCGCGTTTAGGAAAATAAAGGCCACGAGTGGGTACCTTG
>CM052542.1:155173860-155191360 GCA_028533065.1 Trachops cirrhosus | reverse complement strand
GGCTCTGCTCCAGACCTGGGGTCTCACACCCTACACCCCACTGCTGCTTCTGCGAGGGTCTCGGACAAACCGGAGTCATCAGAAAGGGTCACCTCTGAGGTCACATGTTCGTTACCCGGAAGTTGTCTTTGGCAAAGCCTTCGCAAGCATGCTTGGTTAACGGGATTCCTTCGAGCTCGCTATTGAGAGAGGCCATACATGGACGGAAGGCATGTTAGCACTGTGGTGTCTGTCCTCGAAACAGCAAGCACTAGCGTCTGGGGAGTTGTGTGTGGTGGCGGTCGGCAGCTGCTGCGCCCCGTGGGGTGACAGGAGGGGCTCGTCCTTGCAGAGCTGTGGCCTTGATGTGTGAGCGGCCAGGGTGGCGGGCGGTCCTCGGTGGGGCCTCGGTGCGGCCTCGGTGGGGCTCCGGTGGCCCTCCGTCACCAGCTGCAGGACACTCCAGAGAAGGTGTGTTTCACCGTAGGGATGTAAGGCCGTCCTCTGTCCAGCCGACAGGTGACACGTGGGTCCGAGGTCCCTTCCACTTTGGAGTGTTAGAGAGAGCGGAGGCTCACCGCCCTCCCCCTTGTTAGGAAGGACCGAACGAGTGTGGAATGCCGAATGTGAATTCTCCCAGCGACGCTGGGGGTCCTTCGTGGGGGAGGCCACCTTTTTGTTCATCCCCTCGGCCCCGCTCCATGTGGTGAAGGTGTGTGGGGAGTTCCAGGGGCCACTTCCTCCCAGGAGCCCAGAACCGCCCGAGAACCCAGGGCAAGTGCGCGCAGCAAAGCTCTGGGTGCACGTGCGGGCCCCCTCCCGGGCTCCGGGCGCTCTCGGCCCCTGATCAGACCCAGAGACAGAGAGAGGGCGGCTTGTCCAGTGCGCGAGGCTGGGCATGGATGAAAATGTAAAGGCACACGGACGGGTCATAGACGGGCACGGTGCAGGCCGTGCGTGCACGCTCCAGCAGGCGGCTGCGCTGTGCGCGCCCCTGGGGACGGACATCCGGGTGCCGCCGGGGCGGTGGGCCTCCCTCAGCACCTCTGCTCTGGGCCCGTGTCCTGGGCACTGTGACCCACTGTGCTCGGCAGGCCCCTTCGCACTGACTGCTGGCCCCGGGGCCACGCGTCCCTGGGTTTCTGGCCCGTGGACTTCAGGCTGCAGAGGCCATGGGTGTCCCAACTGCTCTGCCCGGTGTCGGCTGGGGACCCGGTGCCCACGCTCCAGTTGTCGGGTGCCGCTTCTGCTCTGCCACACCTGTGGGTGTGTGAGGGTCGGGGGAACGCAGGGGCCGTGGTCTGCCCATGGCGGGCGCTCGGCGAGTGGTACCTCCCGCGGACGGTTTCCAAGGCACAGCCTCTGTTGGGGTCCCAGGTCCATTAAAGGAAGGGATGTCTGTTGTCCCTCAGGAGCTGTCTCCCACGTGACACGCAGGTCCTGGGTGTGTGTCTGCATGCTGGGACCAGCCTGCTCTGCACAGACACGCGTGACGAGGCCACTTGTTCCCATCAGACGGTCGGGCCCTTGTGGCTGAGCTCCCCACGGGGCCTCAGTGGGTCCTTCTGGCAACAGCCTTGGCACCCAGATGTCTCGCATGTGTGGGCTGTTCGGTGGGGAGACGGGCTGGCCCTTGGTGGCGGGGGTGACTCTTCTGAGAAGAAATGTGATGGCAGGAAGGTCCGTCCTGTCCCTGCCTGCTGGCCACTGAGGGTTCTGGTCCCGGTGGGGAGAGCAGGGCCCTGGGCCGAGCATCTTAAACGAAGGTCCCCGTGGAAAACAAGCTGGGAGGAGCCCTGGCCGGTGAGGGTCCCGCGGCGAGGGCCTGCCCCAGGGCTGGCGTGAGGGGCGGGTCTTGGGGCAGCTCTTGGGGCCCTGTCTGCGGCCCTTCCGCCCTCCAGCTGGGCGGAACACCACCTTGGCTGGTGATCTCTTCTTGGGGTGTCTGGGGTGCTTCCCCGAGGGAAGGGGCCCAGCTCTGAGTCAGTTCCAGCAGCCACCGCCGTCCGGAGGCCTGCTGCCCGTCTGCACAGGGGACGTGCTGTCCGCTCCGAGTGGACTGGGCTTCTTGGGCCAGCAGCCCAGGGCCCGGCTGCCGGAGGGTTTGGGATTCTCTCCGTCGGGGGCTCTCCCACGAAGGGCCTTCAATGAACCCATTCAGCGCCGGGCCTCGGCCAGCGGGAGGCTAATTTATGGCCTCCCCCACCCCAGTCATTACCGGGAATATACATTTCAAACACCGTGTAAGGGATACGGGCCGCACTCTCAGGGAGCAGAGGAAAGGTGGGGTCATAACCCGTCTGACCTGGAAGCTTCTGTCTGACTCACGGAGCCCTCAGATGGGTGGGGGCGATGAAGCAATCACTGGGAATTGCGCTGGCCCTGAAAGCCGAGCCTGCCCCTCTGCGGGCAGGACTCGGGGCGCAGCCCCTGCGGGCAGGGCCCGTCCCCTGGGCATCTGGCTCCCATCAGGGTCCCCCACCCGGAGGCTGCCGGACACCCTCCCGTGAACCTTCCCGCCAGCGGCCGGCCTGTCCTCGGATAATGAGGCTGCGCCCGGAGGGGGGGCCCCACCCGCGGGGTGTGGGGGTGGGGGGGGCCTGAGTGATCTGTTTACAGGGATCTGAGAAACACCAGAGTTTTCAGGCCCCAGGACCCCCGGTCAGTCAACCCCGAGTGGGCCTGGGCCCCCGCCCGGGGAGGGGAGGCGGGCCGAGCCCAGCCGCCCAGGCCCCTCTGCCTGCTGCTTCCAGCCAGGATAAAGACACAATTACCTTGGGAAGCGGTGGCGGTGCGGTTGATTAGCACGGCGAATTAAAAGAATGAGTCACAAATGACATGTCCAGCTCCTCCATACTAGTCCTTCGTATTCCCTGCGTGCCTCACCCCTGTTGTAAGAAGGTCAAAAATTAGAGAGGGGAGCAGTTTTCAAGCGGCTGGCACTTAGGAGCAGAATTAACAATCACTCCGTATGTAATTGCCAGTTAATAGTAAATTGCCTTCTCGACTGTAAAATGCAATATAAACGCTGGGCACCTAAAATTAAATTAATGAGATATTTGCTGCATTTAAAAGTGAACAGTGCAAATTAATACCTGAGTGCAATGTTCGTTGCGATATTTGCCTAATAGTGTATCATTTGCTTGTTTAATAATAATTAACATGGTCCCGGAATAGCCTACCTGAGAAACTTGTGGTAACGGGGCAGATTGAAGCGTTTCGCGTTCAGAATTTCAGCAGGAGAAGCACAGCCAATCGTGAAGAGCAATAAAAGAAATTATTTTTTAATTAGAATAGAAGCATCGCGGTGTCATTGGATTAAGACAGATTGGGATTTGTCGGCTTCTCGTTGAAATGAAGTTAGAGCAAAAGCTACCTTCACAGACACGCTTCCGAGTGCGAGGCGCTCTGGCACCAGCGAGAGTGTGGCCCGGACGCCCGTCCGTGCGAGCGTGGTCCCCGGGACACCAGGCTCACTAGTGGGGGCCCCTGCCCCTGACCCCCGGCAGCACCCAGATGTTTGGGGGACCCACCCGCATTGTAGAGGTTTCTGCTGTTCCGTTAAGGAAATTACCACAGATGACTGGGAGTCACCCTGCCACCCGCCCCAGGCTGGAGCCGGTCGCTAAGGAAGCCGGGGCGCCCACGGCGAGGAGGCGCGGGCAGCCCCGGCGCGGCTGGCTCGCTGGGTGCGGGGCCCGCTCTCCAGCCTGCCGCTCGTTTCCCAGACAGGGACGTAAAAACGATCATTTTCTGCACAAAGACGCGCATTCAATTTCAAGCACGTGAAACCATTACTCAACCCGTAATTGCTAACAGTTTGTATTCTTTCCGATACAGTATTTACGTTTTCTGATTTTTTATAAAGAAGTCAGATTGTGCCTCCGCTGGGCCACATGTCAAGGGAGGGGTCCTGGCCACCGCAGGTGACAGTTTCCCAGAGTGTGGCCCACACCCTGCCCGCTGGCGGGCTCCCACCCTTGAGCCCCCACTTCAGCTCAGCCCTGGAGAGGCTCTCTGTTCCTGAAGTGCTTCGCAGACCCCGTGTGCGTCGCAAAGTGATTCTGTCAACAGCTCGGTGGCGCGCTGCAGGGTCAGCTGCGCCCTCGACCCCGGCGGGCACACCTGGCTGTCCCCCGGGCCAGCGCCCTGCCCGCAGGTGGCCGGCACCCGCCCGGGGAAGGTGCCTCGCTGGCTCCCGAAGGTTGTGCTTCTTCACTGCGCTGCCCGCTGGGCCGTGCCTTCCCCCGAACGGCCTCCAGCGGGCGTGCCCGACCACCTCGCGGACACGCCGCAGAAACAAACGTTTTGATCATGGATCCTCCAGTCTGGGGGCGCCTCTAGCCAGCGCCTTCGGTCGCTCCTGCGCACCCTGTCCGTGAGAGCCAGCCCTCCCTGCGGCCACACTGGAATCTCTGCCCCTGCTCACCAGCCGGAGGGTGTCGGTGGGAGTCCGTGGTCCGCTGGGGCGCAGACACCCTTGCTTTTATAGGAGGCTGGTTACGTGGTGGGGTAGCCTGGGCTCAGGCCCGCTCTAGACCTGTCCAGAATGGGGGAGCTGGGACGGTGACCCAGATACTGCAGACCGTGACATCACGGCCTCCCCTCCCAGCACAGCCCCCGACTCTACTGGTGTCATTTGCTCCCATGTGGGGTGGGGGGGCAGAGGGCGAACCCTCCCCGTCGACTGGGACGGTGTGCAGGCCTGGAGGTGGCCATCCCGGGGGCCACAGAGGAGGGGAGTGCGCCCACCTGCGCGCCGTGTGGCCCGGCACCGGACCGGGCGACCATCGGCGAACCCGCCGGCGTGCGGAGTGGGCGCCGGACGTACGGGCGTGACAGCGCGTCCCCCTGCAGAGCACAGCTGCGGGGCTCCGGGGCCACTGCTGTCCCCTTGCTTCCTGGGTCGGCGGAGGCCCGGGGAATGAGACACGCCGTTTGCGCTATTGCACAAGTAGACGATTTGTCCTAATCAGTGACACCCATTTACTAGAATTGCTTAAAATGAACTATACCTCATACAGAAATCGCACGTTTAGAGAGTTCCATTCATCATCTGAAAATTGAGGCCAGTAAACTTTCCTGCTCCTCCAGTGGGATCGCAGGCACGCATCAAAATGTTAAAAATGATTGGTGAGAGGGACCTGTCACCCATTTATCAAGGAAAAGAACATTATTTGCTAATTTCCCAACCAGGCTGGTGACAGGGTGCTTCGTCTTTGGACCCTCGGTGACCAGCATGGCCTTTCTGTTATTAGTACAAGTCAAGTGCTTTTGGGCAGTCGCTAACAAGACACATTTGTCTGTCATCCGAGGGGCTTTGGTTGTTTTCCAAGTGGCTGTGACCAAAGTCTGCCCCCCGCGCCCCGATTCACGCACCTTCCGGGCCGCGCTCACCCAGGAGGGGACGCCGGCGGATAAATCACACAGTTTCCACGTCAAGGTGAAGGTATTGACTCTCTGGCACCAAACCTGACAAAACGTGGCTGAGAGGAGACAGCCATTCATCTTCCCCAAAGGACAAAAGGGTCATCGGGTTTCAGTCGGGACTCCGGGGACACAGCGGGGGTGTGGGGGAGGAGGCTGGGTCCGGGCTTCTGCTGCTGGGCCCCGGGGTGGGCAGGGACCCGCCTCGCTGCCCCACCACCCAGGGCGCAGGGGGCTCAGGGAGCGGAGGCTCGGGGGACGGGCTGGCGTGCGGAGTGGATTTGAGTTTCTGGTTGGTCAGACGTGCACCATGCTTCTGAGACCCGAGTGGGAGGGGCCCCGGGACCGTGGGGTGGCTGGCAACGTGGAACCAGCGACCACTGAAAAGCCCAACAAAGTGACGGTGACGGACCCAAGAGGCAGGTAAAGCAGAGGGAACAAGGTGTGAAACGGCACGGCCGGCAGGGGCCGCCCTGGCAGAAACGCCCCACGCTCGCCGACGAGGACCGGGGGACGCGTCAGGTCCCCGTGTCAGACGCCTTCCCGTCGGAGCGTGTGGCCCTGCAGACAAGAGGAGGCGGCGGCCGGCTCTGCGGCCCTCGAAGCGCAGCCACGAGAGTGAAGAAGCATCATGACCGTTCCTTTCCGGCCGACCACGGTCGCCGAGGACAGCCAGCTTTTCCCCCAGCTCCGGCGGGCTGGACGTGCGGCTGGGCGTCGACGGCAGCTGGCAGTGGACGGGGTGGGGGGGGCGGCGTGCGCCTGAGCTGGGGGGCTTGAGCTCGCCTCTGAAACCTCCGCTTTCGGGAGGTCCCTGGACCCTTCGGGCGCATTTGCTCCCAGCCGAGGCAGAGACCCCCAGGCTCGGGCCGAGCAGAAGCACATTGAAAAGGTCACCCTTCTGATCTGCTATAGAACACGCAAAGTTCTGACGCTCCCGGAGAGGCGTATCAGCGAAACAGCACAACAGAAGGCCATGAGGGATGCGGACGGTTCCCGACGCACACGGGGGGCGCGGCGTGGCCGGGTTCCGGGGGCCCGAGTGCACGCACTGTGGGAGGGTCGCCGCAGGGCGCCTCAGATTTTACCCCGGACGCCGCCTCGGAGACGGCCGCAGCGCAGGCCGCGGCTCCCGCCGGTCGGGCCGTCTCCGGAGGACGGCTCCTTAGGTGCTGCTGGCGGTGAGTCCGGCTCCCTTCCCCCTCCTGGACGCCGCTGTCCTGTGTCTGCCACATGCCAGGCAAGTGGGCCCGATGGGCACCCCCGCCCCGGCATCGGGCGGCCGGTGAGGACGGGAGGTCAGGGTGCCTGGTGGTTGGATGTGGGGGACCCTGCCAGGTGCCTTCCCCGTCGTTTCACCCCGTTCTCCCAGGAGGAGGCCCTTGCACGGACCCACGGGCGGTCCTGCTGCGGCTGGGATGGAGGGGCTGGTGGCCTGTGCGCCCACTCCTCCCCCCCCGTCTCCTGGACCCGTGTGCCTGGTGCTGGCGATCCGCACAGGCATTGGCCGAGATGCTCACCCCCGTGTCCCTGCCCCCGGTTTTGATGAACAGCTCAGTGCTTTCCTCCCGGCCAGGGCACAGAACCCTCCCACATTGCCTGGTGGGCCGCCGGTGCTGGCTGGGGAGCAGGCAGCCGCACCAGGGCAGGGCGGCCCCTGCCCGTCCTGTGGCTGGCGGGCGGTCACGACAGGGGTGGCCGAGTGTCTGCTTCGTGTTGTCCCGGGCCTCGGGCTGTGGTGTGCCCCACACTGTAGATGTGCCCTGCGTGCTCGTGGGCACTTAAAGTGGAGGCCACTTCACAAAACCGACTTGTCTTAATAATGTGGAGGTGAGCTACGCACGTGTGAGGGGCTGTCCGCTTCCGTGGGGGGCTCACATGCTCACCTTCTGTGGCCGCGGTGCCAGCACCCCAGGCCACCCGAGCCCGGACGCGGACGCAGCCTCCACCGCCACCCCCCACCTCTCGCCCTCACTGCCCCAGGTCCCGTGACTGGCTGGGTCACTTTTCTCGTCTGCGCCCGGGAAGTAACAACTGACATCCATCTGTACAGCAAGCGTGAGGTCAAAGGGCTTGGGGTCAAAGCTCAAAGTCAGTGTGATTGGGGATTTACCCATGATTCCCAGTGCTCAGTGTCTACCTGAGGCCACCTGGGCCAGGTGTGCGGATGGGCACTGCACGTGGTCCAGAGAGGGAGGGGCCGTCTGGGCTTGTAGGCGCTTGGGGTGGGACGGCCCCCGGCAGTGGCTTCCGGCCAGAGAAAGGGGTGCGTCCTCGCCCAGAGCCCGGTCCGGGGCTGCACGACCACGTGTTGGGTGACCCAGCTGACGGAAGTCTCCTGGGAGCGAAGCTGGTGGAGGAAAGTTAACAAAATGGTCACAAATGGTGTGAAGTTCTTGGGGGAAGGGTGGCCGCTGAGGCTCCGTGGGGTTTTCAGGAGGGCCCTGCACGGATGGTGTGCAGGCAGCTGCGCAGGCTGCACCCCTGCATGTAGGCGGGGGTGTGGGGAGAAGTCGGGGAGCCCAGCAGGCCAGGTGGGGGTGGCGGGAAGGGAGCGTGGGTGCAGCCACAGAGTCTTCTGATGCCCCCACAGGCTGGGATTGCAGGGCCCCTGTGTGAAAATAGAGCCAGATCCCAGGCTCAGGGTACGTGTTTCGGGGAGTTCAGTGTTGGCGTTTTTCCTGGCGACGCTTTAAAGGCTCCGTCTGAGGGCAGCCCCTTCCTTCGTGCGGCCTGGGAAGCCAGCGGTCAACGCAGCTTCATGGAGACTGGACGGGCAGTGGTGCTGGGGGGCCACGTTACACATGGCGTGGGCGTGTGGGAGCCCGTTCCCTCGGCCGCCCCTGCCCCGCGGCGGGTCTGCCCCCCAGATCTTGAACAATGCCCGCCGGCAGGCAGACCACGCCCGGCTCGCCCCCAGTACAGGTGGAGCAGCCCTCGGGTGCTTGTCCTGAGCTTCCTCCCACTTAAAACGTTTTTCATTCAGCTGTCATTCACAGAGCAAAAAGTTCACCCCCTCCGAGTGCGCTCTCGGGTGGTTTTTAGTGGGTCCACGAAGTCGTGCAGCCCTTAATCCAACCTGAGAGCATTTCATTACGCAGGGAGGACCTCTGCATCCACTAGCAATGCCCCCCCAGCGCCCCTCCCCCACCCCAGGCAACGCAAACCATCTACTGCCTGCCTCTAGGCACAGGCTCTCGGGACGGTCCTCACACCGTGGGCCTTCCTGAGGGCTTCAAGGCTCCCCCAGGACAGCGAGTGCCCCGGGGCCCCTGCTGTGCGGGGCGGTGCAGCCTTCCATCACTGGGCGCACCTGCTCTGCGGTCCGGCCATTGGGGTGGGGGGAGGGCGCACCGGGTGCGGGGAGGAATCACGCGGCTCGGGCACGTTTGTGAACACGTTTCTGGGGCACCTGCGAGAAACCTTCTGCTCCTTTTGGGTTCTCGCAGTCAAAACCGTCATTCTCCCTGTATTTTCAGGAAGCCCCCAGTTGTGACTCATTGTTTTGTGCACCTACTGTGTGCTCTGCACTGAGTAGGGCAAGTGCCATGGCACGGGTTCGCCCCCACTGTCAAGGAGCAGGGCGGACCCCTGAGCAAGTGAATGGATGGCTGGGAAGGGCACCCGTGGGGGTTGGCCGGCTTCTGGACGGGGCGGTGGGGGGGCCTTTCTGTGGCAGGGTCAGCGGGCCGGGGAGGGTGAGCGTGCAGAGCTCGCTTTCCAGCTCACCTCTGAGCGGAGAGTTTTACGCTGGAGCAAAGTGTGCGAATCTGTTGCCTGACGGTCCTCCGCAGAGCCGTGCCCCCTGGGTTGAAGTCCCCGCCCCCCGCGTCTCTAAGACGGCCAGCGACACTGGACACTCGACCGTTCCTTAGAGAAAGGGCCCGTCCGCCACGCCTGGCCTTGATTTCTTCTCTGGTTCCCCTTCCCCTTTGTTCACCGCCCTTCCGTCCTCGGAGAGAACGGCCTTGGGGGAGAGGGGCCCCAGGGTTCCGGGGTGGCCAGGCCACATCCCTACCTCAGGGCTACCACCACCACCACGGGGGGGTGGGGAGTGTGTCCCGGGGGGCAGAAAGCTGCCCCACGCCCTGCACCTTAGGGTTCCTCAGCGGCCGGGCCGGGCCTGGTAGGTGCTGCTTGGTGGGACTGTAGAGGCCGTGATCCCGGGCATTCTCGGAGGTTCGTAAACAGAACCGTCCGCATGCAGTGCAGCCGCCGTCAGCACGGGCATTGTTTTGGTGACAAGGACCAGGAGCTGTCTGTCCCCTGTGCTGCGTTTGGTGTCACATCCTAAGGCCGCCGTCCGCTGCCCTGCCTGGGAGAATAGGGGCCTGTCCTGTGCACTCGGCTGGTTGGAGAAGCGTTCCCCGTGCGAGTGAGGAGTCCCCAGTTTCCAATTAGGAGTCAAGCGGGGCGCTCGCTATCCTTAGAAGTCTTGGTTACGGAAAGCGCCCTTTGGTTATTAGCGGGTTGGAGGGGCTTCGGGGGTAACCACAGTGAGAGACGGGGCCGACCTCGGGCGGGTGAGCCGCCCCACACCGGCGTGCTGGAAAAGCCTTGTCACTCTGATGAAGGCAGCCTAGGGTTAGCAGCTTGGTGTCGGAGAAGGGGGACCCCAAGACTTCCGGTCTGTTCCCAGGGGTGGCCGGGGAGCCAGGCTGGCCGCTGGGGGCAGCGCCTCCTTGTGCCTTGTGCGTGGTCTTTGTGTCCCCACGCATGCCCCAGTGCCGGGCTCACCCCGCCGAGTTCTGTGATTGAAATTCATTGCCAAATTTATTGAGAAATTAATGAGAAAAGCTGCAAAGTATTGACTTTGAGAGGAAAACACAACTCATCTTGAATGAGGAGGAAAATGCAGCAATAATTTAGCCACTATTGATTTGGCCCTGTCCATGTATCGATCTTCATTTTACAATATTAATTTGCACCTGCAATCGGCTGCAAAGGGAACCGATTTCATTTCGTGGCCGCGTTAATGTGCAAAGCATTAGGTGCTCTTAAGGAGTGGGGGGGTGTTACAGGCTGTGCCAGGAAGGCAGATTCCCCCCCCCGTTTTTGCTTGTTACTGAAATAGACTAAAATTTAATTTTTTTGTCGGACAAAATATGAAAGCAAAAACCCATCTGCAGCGCGGCCCGCCTCTCGGCTGCACGGGCCGCGGCTCCTGCGCACGCACGGGGCCGTCAGCGGCCTGAAACTCCAGCCGCCTCTCATCATCATGCCCAGATCAGTTCAAAGTTCATGAAATTTCTATGAGCATTGATCTCTCCCCATTGATTTTTTTTTTGCAGCAGATCTTTGAAATTTTAATTTCCCGAGCATCTGAATTTCTTATAGATGAAATGCACTTGGAGGAGACAGTTGATGATAAAGTGGAGAACTTAGCATCGTTTTAAAGCCTAAAAAAGGGAGGAAGAAGCAGGCCCTCGCAGGCGTGGTGTGAGGCCCGTGCGGCGGGGCGGCCGGGTGCGCCGGTGGGGGCGCGGCGTCCGGGGGAGCCGAACGCCCGTCTCGTCTTCGGTGGCCGCACATTTGTAATGCAACTTTGTATACAGTCATTTTTGAAAGAAAAGCTATCTGGAGAAAACAGCGGGACAGAAAAACATTCTTCACCGCGCAATCATTTGCTCACAGCGGTCTTTATCACCTGGTCAAGTTCACCTAGTTACTTATCAGTGGGACATTTAATAACCTCAAGGTGATATAATTGCTATTGGCATTTTTCCCCCTCGGATTCAGCTGGTTAATGTGTAAACTACTTGTCAGCAAATAGCACTTTGTCACTGAAATCACTAACACCCTCTAGAGGGATGTCTTTGTATTGAGCAATTTAATTTTACTTTATTTAATTTTTACACATTACAACCTGTGTTCATTCAGGCACACGGAAGGCTTGCAGGCTGCTCGGGCAGGGCCCGGGTGCCCGGTCCGCGAAGCACACTATGTCTTATCTAACCATCCCCATCGCCGAGATCAACGCGCATCCTCGTCCCCGGGAAAAGGACCTGCAGATGTTCCGATTATGTAGTTATGCCGCTAATGTGAAAAACGGCCTCGTTAGGAGGGTCTGCTTGTAGCTGGAAAATGACTGCCTCATGACAAATGCGTGATTGGGAAGTTACAGGAAGATGATCATTACTGAAATGAAACGGGAACTGGTTTTAATGGCGGCGACCAGCAGCTGGGACGCAGCAAATGAATGTCTTCCTGTTTTGATTGTGGGAGTCAGGCTTTCAGGCAGAAGGGAAATCTGTGCTGAACTGAAAACTTCTCCTCCGAGCTCTGGGCTGGGCTGGGCTGGGCTGGGCTGGGCCAGGGCAGGGCGACGCCGGGAGCATGGGGCCCACCTGCCGGTGCCCCCCCTTGCTTGTGTGTCTCCCGACGCTGCGAGGGCACAGCTGTGGCTGAGGGGGCAGCCACGCCGCAGTCTCGGGGCTGGTGGCACTGCCCGCTGGTGGACTGCTGTCCAGGCCACCCGGCCAGGGGTGGTCGGAGGTGGCCATCTCAATTCAGCCTTGCCACCGTGACCCCCTCCTGCTAGTCCAGGCCCCAGTGCCTGAAAGGTGCCCCCAGGACAGGGTTGGGGACGGGCAGCCCAGCACCCTGGGTGGGTGCAGCCCATCGAAGCAGGGTGCCAGGCTGGGGGCTGCTGCTCCCAGATGCCCTGATGCCCTTGGGGGTGGGTTTCCCACCAGGGAGCCCCGGCGTGCAGTAGCTGCGTAACAAATGCTGGTGGGTGGACTGGGTTTAAGGTGGCCCTTGTGGCCATTTTCCTGCCAGGAAAGCGGTTCTTTGCAGAAGACACCCGCCGGCCCCAAACACGGGTTTTCAGGCTGAAACATCGCTTCTGCGTTAGCGTCCCGGAGGTTCCGAACACGCCCCCTCCCTTAATTGCATTAGGTCCCTGTGTTCACGGACTTGCTATTCGAGTCTAATAAAACAATTATACACATTGTGGAGTATGAGATTACCTCGGACTGCAGGGCAGGGCCGGCTGACAGGGAAGGTTAAGCCATCAAAACGAAAACTAAAACTACAGTGTCACCGGAAACGGCCTTCTGGATGCCCGGCCGCCGGCCGGTCTCTCTGAGCAGCAGGCCACCGGCCGCAGCTGCTGCGTGGGGCGGGCGCTGCTTCCGCCGCCGCATCAGCTGCGGCAGTCCCAACCTGGACTGACACCACAGACCGTTAAAATTTTATCAATCGCGGTATGATTAATCCCCCAGCACACGGCCTGGCTTACATATTTGGCGTGCTGCTGCTTTGATGCGTGCTGAGTGACGCGGTGAACTCCAGTGCACTCGAACGCGTGGAAATGTGGCTCCTCCCCGAGCCGCAGGCGGTGGGGCATCCGGGGACCACCGGGTCCGTGGCCGTGTCGGGCCGTGTCGGCGGGCCCGCACTGGGTGCTGGCCGGCACGCGGCGGCGGCTGCCTGGCCCTCCGCAGGCCGCCCGATGGCCTGCCCCATTTGGCATGGGCTGTGATTCCCGGCTCTTCCAGCTTCTGATTCATTCAGGTTTTATTGCTGTGTAATTTTCTTATTCTAAAATAAAAGCTCTCCAACAAAAATTACTATGCATTAGGCCGCGGTAGCCTACTCAAATGGATATTAATACAGTTTATCTCTAAAAGGACGAATAATGTATTTGAGACAGATAAAAGGCCCTCCACTAAATGAGGAATGTTAATATCTTATGGCACGGTTAATAAAGAGATATTTCACAGGGGAGATTTGTTTTATGACTTTTGATACAACAGCCTTATCATCTGACACATCTCAAACGATACAATTCTGTGCACAGATTCGTCTCCTCTGTACGCGGCGGCCCCTCTTCGCGAGACTTGAATTCAGAACAAACCCCGGCGCTAATTACTTCGAGGGGGGCGGCGTGTTATAAAACTCATCCATGGCGAAAGTGGAACGCTCATCATACATTTTGAGAAACGCCTTGTTTTTTTTTCCCCTCCTCCCGCAGAAAAATAACATTTGTTTTTGTTGTGTGTGAGGCAGGGTTTAAATTAATTTAGCCCAGCGACACATGTGCAGAACTGAGCACGCTGCTAAATAATTCCCCGGAATAAACAGCGCAGGAACCAAGCGCATTAATTTACGGCTCTCCTGATGCGGACGGACGCGGGGGCGGCGGGAGGACCTCCGAATATTAACATAAAACAAATGCGCTTTCTTCTTCTTCATATTTCTCCCTCACCCCCACCCCGCGCTCACCCAAGGCTCCTTCTCTAATTATCCACGAGGTCAGTAAGCAGAATTGGGAAGAAGCGGGGAGATCAATACAAATTATCCCTGAGCAAACCGGTGCTGACAGCCTGAATCGCAGCATATGTTTACCCAAAATCAGGCAATTTATCTTAATATCAGCAAAGTAATGCAGTGCAGGTGAAAGGCCAGGCAATCTCTCCCCCTCATAATTACCCAGTTCTAAAACAGGAAAGTGGTATTGATTGGCCTGGCTCGGTGCGCGGTGACTGGACGTGCCGGAGCCCGGCCCTGGCCGGCTGGGCCTCGCCTTGTAAACTCGGCACGCCGAGGATTTACGAGACGTGTGAGGGCTCGGAGGCTTCTCTCCTCCCGTTGCAGAATCTGCCAGCCAAGCCTCGGCCAGTCTGAGTCGTGGGGGGGGGGGTGGGTTCAGGGGTGCGGGGTGGCACTCAGAAGGTGGTCCCCGGGCTCTGCCGAGGGCGGCTGCCCTGGGAGGCACAGAGGCGAGCCGCGTCCCCCTGCCCGCAGTGAGCAAAGCCCTCCCGAGCTGGGAACACGGGTGCCTCTGCAGCTTCAAGACTGGGGCAGTCCTTCCTAACTCTCCCACGTAAATGCCTGGGCTTCCGGTAGCCAGGCCCCCAGTGGAATGTCAAGCTGCTCCAGCGGCCTCCCCACCCCCACCCGGCACAGCAGAGACCTCCCGGGCCCAATGACGTCATCTCCGGAGCAGCCCACCCCCGCCCACCCTGGGCCCAGCTCGCTGGTCGGCTATGGGCAGCGTGTTCTGGCTGCAAGTGTTCTTCGGGCCAAAGCAGGAGGTGCGAGGTGGCCTCCCAGCGACACTGCCCTCACGTACTGCTGGTCCTGGGAGCAGAGTGTCGGTCGAGCTGGAACACTGGACAGCGTTCACCCCGGGTGCGAGTGTGCGGCTACCACGAGTCAGAGCTTTTCTGAGAGCGCGCCTTAGCGCCTATCACCTGTCAGCGGCGTTTGCACAGGATCAATAGCCGCCGCCCATCTATCTTTCCGGCCACCTTTCATCAGGACGATTCATTAAGTCAGACAGTCACGGCGATTAGCCGGGAGAGGGAGAGACCCTGGCGCGGGGGGCGCACAGTGGGCCGCCGGTTTTGTTCCCTAATCGGGAAACGTAACACTTGATCTCGTCCCGCTCGGACCCCGTTGCTGGGAGAGGCCCATCTGCCCCTCTGCCCGCGCCGCACTCCGGCCTGACACCCTTGTCCCGGCCCAGGCAGAGACATGACGAATTGTCCCCCGAGTCAACGCTGACAGCTTCTGATGATTAATGGTTTGATTATGAAGTGGTTTTACACATAGAGAATTTACATCACAGAGAGTTAGAATTTGTGCCGTGTCACAGATGCCGAGGCATTTGGAAGAGCTTTAGTATTTGCAAAGAAAAAAGAGGGCGAGATCGCAGCCGAAGCCGTGTCATGTAAAATCAATACGCCGGATCAATGCTTTATTAACAAGAAAATGTCTTACTTCACATTCCTGCGCGGACCTTTGTCTCCGGGATGGATGATGGAATGTCAAATCATATCGCGGTCCTCAACTTTCGGCCTGTTATTGAGTGCGCGCGGCGACTTCCGGCGTCGCTTCCGACCCCCGCCGTGGGTGTCGCGCTGGCCGCCCGAGCGCTGGGGGATGACGGCGACCCGTGATTTCGGGAAGCTCTTTCAAAGGCGGCCTCTCACCTCCGTCCTCCAGCCGGAGCCTCCCTGTCGCCAGCCCGCAGACCCGCTGAGTGGGGGTGGGGGGGTGGGGGTGGGGTGGGGGGTGTTAATCATCAAATTACGCGCAGACTAACGAGCGACCGCCCCAACGGCGGGCCGCGTGACGCAGAGACGGCGGCGGGTCTTATTAGTCCCAGCAAACCCCCTGATTTATGTCGCGCCGTGCAGCGTGGCGTGACTCCACGGAAAACTGTATCTACATGGAGAAGTAATGTACTCTAATAAGTATTTCCATCTTACCCCGCGTCCCCGGGCCTGCGGGCTCGCGTCCGTCGGAGTCGGGCAGAGCCATAATAAAGCCCAATGGCCCCTTATAAAGCTTGTTAAACACAGCCTGTGCGGTCGGACGGAGTCCCGGCCGTGATTCATGCACTGTACACAGCGCGCGCCGCTGATTTATGGCCGCGCACAGTTCATAGTCAAAATTACAATTTGAGGGATAAAAAGATTAATTACTATTTGTGGCCGGCAATTTCGCGAGGCTGGTGGAATGATAGCGCCCTACATCAGTTTGTAGTCAGCCATTCACAGATTATTAAAGCCCGGTAAGAGTAAGTGCTCCCCCTGCCTGGTGTGCTCCGGCAATATGCTAGACAGAAAAGGGCCACAGGGATAAATCTGCAGCCGGCAATAGCCAGGCATATGTCATAATTGCCAGTTCCCCATAAATCCCCGGCCGGCGTGGAAGGCTCCTCGCCGGGTGGACAGTGATCGTGACGGCGGTGATTGCTGTCTGTAGCCCGAGACCCGCGGCTTCCCGACGCCGGGGCCATTTCCACAATATATGGAGTCACCCTGTGACTTTCTCCCGGTCTAATTATAGATTAGAAATAATCATGGCTCTTATGTGCACAAGTAAGGGGGGAAATCCGTTCCCTAGGACAGGAGCGCCCAGGTGCCTGGCTCCCTGAGCATCGGGGATGGAGGGCTGCGTGTCCCTCCGTGAGCGTGCCGTGAGCGCGTGTCGATGGCCCGAATGTCACTAACCTGACCTCTGTCTCTGTGTCCTGTTACAGCCCTTAATGAGCCGACCATAGATTATGGTTTTCAGAGGTTGCAGAAGGTGATCCCGAGACATCCGGGCGATCCCGAGAGGTTACCCAAGGTTAGTAAAAGGGCATGGGGTGTCCTGCTCACGGTGGGGCCGCCACCGGGCCGGTTCCGATCTGGGGGCAGCAGGTGCTCTGGGATGGGGGCTTCTGGACGCCCCAAACCCTCTGGCCACGGCCAGGCCGACAGGTGCCTGGCCGGACTCAGAGGCGGGCGGAGGGTGTGGGCAGGGGGTGGGGCGGTGCCCAGTGTGATGTCTCACCTGCGTGGCACCAGGTTTGTCAGGGAGGAGAAGGGAGGGCTTCTCTGGTACAAATATTTTGGATTCTGCAAGGGGACACCCAGTTGCGCGTAATGAAATAGTTCAATTAAACATTTTCCACTCCAGCACCCGGCGCTGATCTCCATCGCGGCGGCCCCGGTCTGATCTGTGATTACTTGACTCTTGTTTTCCTTTCATTTTCTAAAGCTCGATTCAGTTTAATCTTTTGTTTACAAAGCTTTTGTTATAAGTCCCTGACTTAGCAGGCTAACAAATGAAGTCCACACATTAATATCTAGGGGGACTCTTCATTTACATTCAGCCAAGACAAAAGCCACCGTGTTGTTTATGCACACGCCACATATCACAGGAATTTCATTTTGATGTATAACATTAAAGATAAGTCAGGCTTATAATTTCCCCTCTCCTTTGATATAATTTTGTCTCTTCCTCCCTTTGGAAGCCATCTCTGATTTCCAAGGCAGGGTGGGAAGCGCAGAAGGAAAGACGGAGCCCTGACATCAGGACGGTTCGCACTCCACCCGAGCGCACAGCCGAGTCCTGACCACCCCTGAGTTTTGTGAACACACAGACCCTCGTAGGCCTTACCCTTTTCGTGCTCAGCGTGAACACTGGCAATATCATTAGGTGCCTTTTCAGCTCATGCCGGCAGCGGCCCTCAGATAGTCCGTCACGGGGGGATCGCAGCCCACGGGGGTGGGGGGTTGTTTTTCAAACTCAGAGCAGGTCACGGAGGGGTTTTGTTCCTGAGGCTGAGCCCCAGCCGAACCCAAGCCTGAGT
>CM052542.1:155163860-155168860 GCA_028533065.1 Trachops cirrhosus | reverse complement strand
CATGTCAGCTTCCACTCAGGTTATGGTATTTGCTAGAAGTTTATTCATAAGCAGCTTGGCTTTCCTGAAAGTCTGGGGTGAGCCATAGGGTAGTGGTGACGTAGTCGGCTGGCGGGACCCTCCTTGGGTATGCTGCGTGGGCGGGGCTTGGTTTCCCAGTTTGCAATGAGCAGATGTGAAGAAATGCCCGCCTCTCCCTGCCCCGGGCCGCTGGGGGGCGCAGCGCCTACCATCCGAGTCGCTCCGTTCAGTCCGTTTCAGGTCCCCTCTGGGCACACCTGGGCAGGCAGTGATCCCGAAGACAGCTCAGCTGCACTGTTGGGCCTGTGTGCACGCACACCCCGCGGCGGGAAAGCAGCACTGCCCCTCCCCTCTCCTCCCCCCTCCCCCACTTAAGATTAAGAGCTGCCTGGAAATGAAGACCCCCAAACAGCCTTTCGTGGGGCGTTATGGCCACAAACAAGCTGTCTCTGTCAGCCATGGCATTTGAAGGTCTGCAGAGGCGGAAAGTTCACCTAGTGGGGGACAGACTGGGAGTCCAGGCTGCTGGTAATTGCTCCTAAAGAGAACGGTCGGAGCAGCTGACGGCTAGATCGAAGCCAGGCGGGCGGAGACAGGCCCGCCCGGCGATGACACGCGCAGGGGTTGGCGTGACAAGGTTGGCGGAGCCGCCAGGGGTGCCGGGGCTCAAGCGCAGCGTGAGGTCAATTACAAATGTTTACTCTATGATAGAGATTTGCGGGGAAACCCCCCCCAAGCGTCTCTCCCTGATAATAATGTTATTTTTGGCCGGGGGGGGGATTTTAACAGTCGGCTACAGTCGCAATACGAGCAGCGTGTCCCCGCGAGGCTACGTGCCCAGCAGTACCCCCCAGCAGTCCAATTACAACACAGTCAGCACTAGCATGAACGGATATGGAAGTGGCGCCATGGCCAATCTAGGGGTCCCTGGCTCGCCTGGATTTCTTAATGGCTCCTCCGCTAACTCTCCCTACGGCAGTAAGTGTCTGTTTTTGTCACACGTCATCACACAGCTTCGTTTCTCACTGCAAAGTCAAATGTGTGCCTTGCTTGGATGTTCTGTGATGTGAGCTACTGGACGCAAGGAAGGGTGGCTGTGGAGGCTGGGCACCCACGTGGCGACAGTAAATTGACCTCCCACGGGCCCCGCGAGAGCGCATTGGAAGCCCAAACCAAATCGGAACAGCGGGGCCGCCCAATTGGAACCGAGTCCGACACGAGCGTTTGCCTGTTGTCCAGAGAGGGGCCACGCCAGAGACGTGGCGCGCTCGTGCCGTGGCCCCGGTGGCCCCGGCGGCCCGCGGGCTCTCTGCGCCGTGCCGCCCGCACGCGCCGCGCGTCCTGACCGTGTTTGCTTTGTTGCAGTAGTGCCGTCCAGCCCCACCATGGCAGCCTCTTCGGTCACCCTCCCTTCAAACTGTAGCGGTGCGCACGGCATTTTCTCATTCTCACCTGCCAATGTCATCTCTGCAGTGAAACAAAAGAGCGCCTTTGCGCCTGTGGTCCGGCCCCAAGCTTCTCCTCCTCCCTCCTGCACCAGCGCCAACGGGAACGGACTCCAAGGTGAGGGGCGCACGCGGCCCGAGGCCGGGCCTGGGAGGGCTCCTGGAGTCCTGGCGGGACTGTCCCCAGTGGCCTCCGGGGGGCAGGCCGGGCCCCGTGGCCAGGGGTGGAGGCCAGTGCTGGGAGTGTCCCCGGGGCCTGGGGCTCCGGCCCTGCCTTTGGGCACCTTCTCGGAGTCCTTGTGCTTCCCGGCCATTGCATGCTCCCTGTGGCCCGCCAGGAGGCAACCCCGCCCCCCACACTCATGGAGATGACTCCCACATTCTTCCTCTTGGGCGATGAGAGACCGTCCTCAGCCTCCCAACAGAGCCTGAGTGTCCTTGTGGTGCCGGTCAGGGGCTGGCGCCACGTGGGGCAGACTGGGCGTGTGGCCGGTGGAGCGGGGTCTGCGCTCAGCCCCTTTCTGCAGACAGGCCTACACGGCCAGGGTTCCCAGGGCCAGAGCCAGAGCAGGGCGCGGGCCCTGCCCCGAGCTCCCGGGTCGCAGCCTCCTAACGCTCGAGGCAACAGAGTAACCCCAGGACGGGGATGGAGGGTCCTCATGCCACCTGTGGGGCCCTCAAAGCAGCCTGCCCTCCTGGGCTGGGAGTAACAGAGCAGGGCCCACCTGCTGTCCCTGGGGAGGGCAGTGGACCCAGGCCCCCAGCGCTTGCCCAGGCCGGTCCCTCTGGGTCCCTCCGGGTCCCTCCGGGCAGCGGCCGTGCTGCAATTGGCAGGCAGGGCCACGCAAGCGCCCCAGCTTGCACGCGGCGCTCTGGGACGCCCTGAGGCCCACAGGCACTGAGATTAAGTGGCCGTCATCTGGCCTCTTTCAGACACCTTTGGTATATGCTCCTCCTGGTGAAAAACAAACCCAGTAACTCCTTTAAACACACGAATCCGTTCCACCAGTATTTACTGAGCGCCTACTATGTGCCAGGCTCTCTGCTGAGTGCTGAGGACGCTACCGTGGAGAAGACAAACTGGCCCTTTTGTGAAGTCGGTGGCATATTTCACTTTGATGAACTAATGCTCAAAAAAGGAACTGGAAAGGTATCAGTGATTTGAAATAATTGTCTTCACCACCTCTGTCAGTGTGTGAGAGGGACGCCCAGGCCCCCAGGCGTGCAGCGGCCACCCGCCCAGAGCCGCTTCCCAGGCCGGTGCCTCGGCCGTCCGCCGCCCGCGCGGTGCCGGGCCCGGCGACGGCGGGGGCCACGTGAGCCGTGTGCACACGCACCGGGCCTCCAGACCCTAACGTTGTAACGGTGAGTCGGGGATAAATTAATAGTGCTGAAATTAATGAGCTGAGAAATTGAAGCTCGCGTCACAACACGAACAAACGTATTAATGTGTTATACATAATTAACGAGAGCCATCCTTCTGACAAAAACCAAACAACACGAAAGCTAAAAGATTGTACGCGACACCCGCGCCAGGACCCCCCGGACGGCGTGCCCTGCCCTGGGCGTGTTGGCACCGGGCTCTCTCTCTCGTTCTGAGAGGAGAAAACCAGCTCCCTGAGGCCCAGCTGTGACTCGGTCCCCTGGGGCCCCCGGCCTGGAGGGGGCGGGGGCAGGGGGCTGTGCAGCGGCTTTGACCGTGGAGGGCCTGCGACTCACCATTACGATACTGAGCGACCCGCAGAGGGGAAACTGAGGCGTGTGCAGGTTGCACCTAGGGAGAGAGGGCAGGTTGGTTCGTGTCTGTGGGCAGAGTGGCCCCTGGGGAGTCTGGGCCTCCATCTGCCGTGCACAAGCCACTGAGGGGCGTGGGGAGCTCCACCTTCCCACGCAGAAGGGCCGGCCGCAGGGGCCTCTGAGGCGGGCCCGGGGCTCTGTCCCAGTGCGCACCCCGTCCCCGCAAGTAGGTCCCCCGTGCCGTGACCACGCCCGAGGCTGGTCCTCGGAGGGCCGTGCAGAGACCCAGGGAGGAAGCACGCAGAGGAAGCCGGGCCCGCCCCGCCCGGCCCGGCCGCCCGGTAACCGGCCGTCTCTCTCTTGCAGCTATGTCTGGGCTGGTAGTCCCGCCGATGTGAGGGGCCTTTGTCTCCCTTCCGCAGCACCCAGCATCCAAGGACGGACTTCAGGGGACGCGTTTCGTGTATTGAGACATGCTGGTGGAGGCAGCATCTTCAAATACGTCGGCAGCGGTCGAAATGCGACAAAAGACTTTGTTTAAAGATTTTATTTAAACTGTTAAGAACCGACATGCAAACAGCCTACTTCCTCATGAACAATTCCATTTTACTGACTGAACTTTTCTCATATTTTCCCATTTCTCAGTCCTGGAAAACAAGGACAGCAAAGCGACGCCTATTTTGTATCGAGTTTCTGACCCCGTCTTGGCCCCGTCTAGTACTTGCTATGTGTTGGGAGAAGCTTTGTGAATGCACCGTTTTGGTTATCATGAGACACTGATGAAAACGCCTCCAGACATTTTCCTGTACCCATCCTTAGATTCACAATGGTTGTGTATCTCTATAATGTGAAATATTTTTTTGTGGTGAACAAGGGGGCCAAGGAGGTATGAGCCATCGAACTGGAAGAGAGGATGACTATATGATTAGAATTTGGGGTGGCAGGGAGGGAGGGCGGGTTTACCATTGCTTACCTTCATCTTAATGAAATGAAACTTTGTAACTTATTGTAGTTAGAAATTGTAACTTTGATATTGAATTCTCTTGCCTTCAACAAGCACACTGACAGGAAAAAAATGCTACTGTCTGTTGGTTAAAATATTCTCCCACTGCTAGAGCTTCCTGTTAAGCAAGCGTGATCTGCGACATTTTTTCCACTTTTGCTAGTACTGTATACGATTGCATTCTTAGGCTACTGTGAGGTCCATGTTTCTTGTACCAGAAATTGTCCTTTCAACTTCTAGATCCTTCTTCCCTAATGTGTTTTGTATGTGGTTATAAAATTGTAGACTTTTGTGATTTTGCCAAAGTTGTAGCTAAATATTTATACACTTGTCTTGAATTTTTTTCAGATTCACTTAAATATTTAGAAAAAAACAAGTTTTATTCCTTATGTGTCTTATAAGGAGTAAAATGGTCTCATTCAACACTTTTCCATGAGCACTTGCAGTCGCTAAGGGACTTTATTTTGTAACATATCAAGTATAAATATTGTATTTATCGTTGAGATTTTGTACATTGCTTTTCCCGCCATCTTCTTGTCCTTTTCCTCGTCCGCGCCGGCTTTGGGTCACGGCCTGGTGTCGCGGTGCCGGGAGGCGCATTAAGCCAAGGACTGTCTCCGATCTGCTTCGTCAAAAGGAACCAGTGTCACTGCGTTTCGTTTGTACTTAAAACATGTGCTATCGTTTAGACTTTCCATCCTTCTTTTTTTTTATTTTGAGGAAAAGTCAAATCCATTGTTTATTTTTATATTATTTTTAAGTTATCTGAACAAATCCTTTTGAAGAGAAACTTC
>CM052542.1:155139891-155163360 GCA_028533065.1 Trachops cirrhosus | reverse complement strand
GGTCAGGGTTTGAGCCAAGAACCGGCTCGCGGGTTCCGGTCCAGAGCGCTCGCCAGTCCCTCATTCCCGCCCGGTTTGTGTTCAGAGTCGTCAGCGCCTCGTCGCTTACCGTCTCGGACGAGTGCTCCACTAAATGGTAGATTTTCCTGTTAAAGACCCTACGATAAGATTGTTTTATCTGTACATTTTTTCAGATATTTAACTGTATAAAAATGTTCATTTTACACAATATTTAATTAAAGTATTTCTTGTCTGTGAATTTCACTTTGGGTGATTTCATGTCTTGATTACCGGCATGACGGACCGGACGCACGTCAGAAGTCCCGGCGGGGACTGTGTCGGCACACCCGGGTTCCGGAGCCGCCTCTGGGTCGGGACAAAGAGGATTCATGAAAGAGCCTCTACAAAGGGACCGATCGGCAAACACTCGCCAAACCCGCAGAGAGGGAGATTCTTACAGTCACTTAGCCGGCTCCGGCCCCCGAGGGGCTACCTGGGTTTGCCACCCATCTGCCAGACGCAGGCGCAGTCGCACCGGGGACTTACACAATCACCAGGCCCACGGGGGAGGGTGGGGCTCGGTCCCCTGCTCCCCAGCCCCTCTGCTCCTGAACTGCAGGTTTGGCAGGTGGACGGCGAGTGCTCCTTTGCTCCCCATCATGGGCTCCACCTGGGCGAGAAACGGCCCCCAGAGAGCTCGGGGAGGCTCGGGCGGGCAGGCAGCAGGGCAGCAGGCACCAGTGCCAGCTGAGGCCTGGCTGGAGGGACACTGTGCCACCCCTGACTCCAGGCCACGCCACACCCCAGGCGCCACCGTGGGTGCGGCTGCACTGTGGGCTCAGCTGCCGGCGGCACCGAGGGCCCGATCGGCACGCCGGTGCCAGCTGCGGTGTGCTCGCTCCCGAGTCCCGCCCCGTCCCGTGCTTCCCAGCTCCTCCGCGGGCGACAGGCTGCTGTGCATGTTTTGGCTCTCGCTCTCACACGTGCGCACAAGTGTGATCCAAATTAGCGCTCACAAATGTCCTCTTAATTACTCGTGCTGCTGAGCAAAACAGGAAACAATTACTCAAAACATAAAGAAACTTGTGACTCCCTCCTCCGCCCTGTGACTGCCTGCCCGTTGCAGCCTTCCAGAGACAGCAGTCGGGGCTCCCGGGGGGGCCCCCCTCCGAGCAGCAGCCTGCCCACTCCCCTGCCCCCACCCCAGGCTCCGTTGGAGGTGCTGCAGGGTGGGCTGGGGGCACGTGTCCCCTGCCTCCCCGCTCTCTGGGCCAGGAGCTCCAGCTAGGGGAGGGGCCAGGTCCCTGCGACCTGGGGAGACAGCAAGGGTCGCGTATTTGAATTTCGGACGAGAAGCAAGCAGCGCCCACTCTCTCCGCTGGAGTGCCAATTATCACCAGGCCCCCTTTTAAGGTCTTTCAAGCTTTTAAAGATTATTCAAAGCACTCGAAATGGGCTTCAATCTAATGCCTCATTTCATTGCATTAAACAGCCTAGTTAATAAAGAATCGATATATTCAAAGGGCAAGGTTATCTTTTGTCTATAAGGGGTGGTGTCATTCTGAACCTCTTATAGTTCAAATGCTGAAAAAGACCTCATGAAATCCATACTCATCAAGTGGGTCAACAAGAGCAGCGCGGAGGCCGCCGCAAGGAGAGGCCGCCCTCCTCGGAAACCGTGCCGGCCGGATCGCCGCGCCCAGGGCGCCCCAGCGAAGCCTCAGAAAACGTCCGTTGCTCGTCGCCACGACGGGCCGAGATGATCCGGTTTTGCAGAGAATACACTCCGTTGAGAGAAGCCAGCGAGGCAGGGTGGGCAGCGCTGGGAGCTGCCCTCCCGCTAGCCACTCCCTCCCGCAGACAATGAGGCTGCTGGTGACTGAGTGTCAATACACCCGGAGTGGCTTCTGAATGTGAGTCCTTGCGCTCGGAGCCCCCGCCGATCCCGGGGCTGATAAGGGCGCAGCTGCCAGCGGACACCGGGCCGGCCTCACAATTAACGCCGTGAATAAATCACACAAAGGAGTCGGGCCGCTTTGGACTCGGTGAGACAATCCCCCGTTTTACCCTTCAAGGATTTCTTTTATGTCGGAATAAGGTTGCTTTTAATGAAATTTAAACTCATCAGAGGAAATCAAAAACCTCCAATCAGATTACAAATTGATTTTTTGGTCATTTGTCATTTCCCAGCGTGGAGCCGCAGGTTTCACGGGGAGCTGGTGTGCACGCAGCCCCCAGGCCCGGCCTGGGGACACGCAGGCGCAGCACCTGGCCCCCCCGGCACGCTCGGAGGCAGGTCTGACTCTGTCCCCACCTCCACCAGGCCGGTTTCAGAAAAGTGGGCCCACCCGGAGGGGTGCCGTTCGGCTCTGCATCCAGCAGAGTTGTTCTCTTGGAATCGTGGTGAGCTTGGTTTGCACCCATGCCCTGGAGCTGCTCGGGGCCGCACCCCCACGGAGCCGTGAGGAGCCCCAGGCTGCACGGTGGGAGCTTACAATCTGGCGAGGAAACGTGGCCAGCTCCGGCTCCGCCACGCAGTCTCAGAGCAAGTGCTCGCCCCTTCGCCGACCTGTTCCGCCTGCCGGGCAATCGAGGGACCTTCCCCACGCTCCCGCCACACACGGGGGCCATGTGGGGCCACCACCCACCAGCCACCAGCCTCCTGGGGTTCTCCCCACATGCCCGGATGGACTTGAGCTTGAGGACGAGGTTCCGCCAGGCCTTCCTCTCCATCCACCCCTACGTTGGGGGCCCCTGGTCAAGGCTGAAGGGTCCCGCCGAGCACCCAGGCTGGGCTAGAGGAGCATTCCGTCCCTCCTGGGAAGGCTGGCGCCGGGGGCAGAGGCAGGAGGGAAGCAAATGTCCTTTCCCACTCACGATTGCCCGAGACCACCTTTTAAAAGACAGTCTCTAAAGCGAGATGAATCTCCCACACTTTTCCAAGCAGCAAATGAGCCCGGTGCCTTGCCTACTCCTGCAGGTCCGAACAGGTGGTGTGTCGGGCGCTGCAGTCCCATCATCACCTTGGGACGTCCCGGGAGCTCAGCTGGAGCCCGCAGCACCCCCCCTCAGGTGACAGAACTGCAGCTGGGAGAGGGGTGTGACCAGGTCAGAGGGCTGGAAGGACGTGCCGAGTGCAGCCTCCCGCCTGCGAGCCCTGGGTCCGGCCCTCGGACGGCGGCCTCCGGGGCCATCAGGGTTCCGAGGAGACAGACCGTCCGGACGGAGTGGGAGCCGCAGCTGCCCGGGTGGTTCCAGCTGGGCTCAGGGGCGACACCGCGCTCGGGGCCTGACTCGGCCAGGCCACCCAGACAGGCTGCAGGGTGGAAACTGCGGTGACACCGGCGGGGGCCCCGGGGCTCTCTTCAGGACGCAGCCACTGTCACAGGCCCACGACCCCGAGGCCGGGGGTCACTGCCCCAGGCCTCCGCAAGACACCAGGAGACACCGAAGGAGCCCCCACCCCCGAATTCTCCCACCGGCGTCCTGGGATCATTGTGGTCCACACCGAATGCCTGAGGACGCGAGGAGCCCTCGGGTCACGTGGCCCGTGCAGTGCGGGCAGAGGCCCTCCTCGTGGTAGGGACAGCAGGGTGCGGGCTGGGTCCCGGGCAGCGCCAGAGGGCTGAGCCGGCCGGCTGCCCCTGTTCCTGGCCCCGAGATGCCCGTGGGGACAGGGCGCGATGCAGAAAAGGACGGTGACGAGGGTCCAAGTCTGAATAGGCTGCCGTGAGGTCAGGGACACAGAGGGTCGGAAGGGAGGGTGGGGGGCCTACCCGCTGGCCGGCCAGAGCCCTCCGCCTCTGCGTGGACGGGGCCGGACGGCACGCTCACAGGACAGGCGGGCGAGGACACGAAGGGAGACCAGGCCTGAGACTCGCGTCTCCGCCGACCCGGGAGCCAGCACCTCGCTGCCTCCGCGTGTGACCGCTGTGGGCCCGCGGACCCGGGCTGGGGCGGGGCCGGCCCCGAGACAGAGGACCCGCAGCAACGACAGCGGAGGGCCCCACGCTCAGTGCGGCGCGCTTCTGCGAACCAGGGAGACGAGAGGGACCCCTGAAGAAAAGGGGCGCGTGCACAGCCCGCTTACGTGGGGCCACGCAAGCGATCGGTCTGCTTCGGAAACACACGCGAGCTCACTTAGGATACATATCAGATCAAAGCGATGAGACAACGAGTATTTGCCACTTATTAAATTAGAAAGGATTTTTCTTAAAAGCTGCCATCCGCCCCGCTGATGGAAGTGAGGGCCTCCCCACGGTTGTGGGCAGGGGCTGGGGTGGTCCGGCCCTTGCGGGGTTGGTCTACGGTTGTGTTGGGAGGCCTGGCCGTGCGCGTCCCCTGTGCCCCCTAATGCCACTCTGGGCGTCGACCTTAAGGAGGTATTCAGGGGTCAGACAAGACTGTGGGCGCGAGATCATTCGTTTCTGCGTATTTATTTAAAAAGCGGAACAGAACCCGACTGTCTAAAACCAGGAATAATGAATTGAATCACGGTATAGCTATACAACAGAATGTTATCCATTCTGCTAAGTTCCTACGATCACGTTTTTGAAGCACATTTAACAAAACGGTAAGTACTAATGGCACAAAATTCAGTGAAGCGAGCGTATGCGACTGTAAAAATAGCGTAATTCTAACTGGTATTCCGTGTAGAGAGAAAGCGAGAAAGAACAAAAACGCATACGTTTGTCATACGTTTGGAAAAGTGCTAGTGAGCACTGCAGCCACGTCGGTGGGAGGTGTGTTTGGGAGGTAGATGTGTACACGGGGCACACGCGTGTCCCATGTTGTCCGTGGAGCGCCATGCAGGGTCACGGAGAGTGCGTGCTCCCTGTGCCCGGGGGCAGAGCGGCCCACCGCGAGCCTGACCCCCGCCCTGTCTCCTGTTGCAGCCCCCTGGCTGGGACACCTCCTTCAGGGCCAAGCAGACTGTCCTGGCACAGGGGTCCCGGGCCCTGCTGCTTCGAGGTCACATGGGAGCAGAGCGGGATGCCCGTGGTGGGAGGTCAGAGGCCAGGCGGCAGGCTCCGCCCCCCGGAGGAGGGCGGGGTTGGGGGGAACAGGAGAGCCCAGGAGCCTGGGCTGCAGGGCCCGAGGGAGACAGTCCAGCAGACCGTCCATGAAGAGCCTGCGGCCGGCCTTCCCAGCACCCCTCGGGCCCAACACGTGTCGCTTTTATTTGAACTTCCGTGAAGGGATTTCTGCTCCTTGCAAACAAATAATTACTGAATTAGGAGAAAGTTATTTTAAAGTTAGTGTTGTAAGAAAATCCACAATAACCTACAGAGTATTAAATTTAGTAAGCGACATTTAGCAAGACCAATGAATACGAGGTGGACATACAACCATATCTCTGTCACTGCAACGACCAGTTGATGGAACCTTGAAAACTAGGCCATTTACGTTCGTGTGGACCACACCAGGTGCCCAGGAGGAAAGCCGCCACAGCCGTGTCGGACAGCTGCACAGGGGCCGCACAGCTGTCCCCGGAGAAAACGTGACCATCTCAATCAGCGGGGCCCACGCCACACTCGTGGGTTGGAAAACCACAGAGAAAAGACGCCAGTTCTCCCTAGAACGACCTAGGTTCAGGGCCATCGCAGTCGGAGTCCAGTCGGCGGTGTCCTTGAAGTGGACACGCTGACTGAAATGTGCACGGCTCAGGGACGAATGGCGGAGCTCGGGGGCAGACCCAGTGCACCCGCCCTTGGTCTGCGACCCGGCCACTCGGCACGCTGCGGGGACCTGACGCGGGCACGCGGTGGTGAACAAGGTGACGCCCAGCTCACGTGTGCAAACGTGTGAGCCGGCACGGTCGGGCACCCTCAGACGTGCCGACTCACAGCTGGGAAGAACGCAGGAGCCGCACTCAGGGACACAGGGGACAGGCGGGGGGAAGATGGGTGAGAGAAGGCCCAGGGCAGGGGACCCAGTGGCCAGGGCAGTGGCGGCAGGACCTCCCCAGGGCGGGAGCAAACCCAGCCCGATCCCCGTCCCAGTCCTCGGGTGTGTGCGGCTCACCGGCGTCCCTGCCCTGGGCGGTGTGGGAGGTGTGGGTGCCGTGCGCTTGGCGTCCACTCCCTCGGGGAGTCCGGAGAGCAGGCCCTCTGCGAGGACCAGCTGTGCCGAGGCACCCTCGGCTGGTGGGTGGGAAGGGACGAAAGGAGGTCTGAACACACGGAGAGACCCCCGAGTTTGCCCACATTCGCAGGGCGGGAGACACCGTCGTTAGGACGGCCATGCGAGCCATCCTCGTTGACAGATTTGCCACCGCCCTCATCAGAGGCAAAGCCGGCTGCTGTTGGAACTGACGAGCTGATCCTAACAGTCACACGGGCCCTCTCTGGGGTGGCTCAGTGGGTTGGAGCCTCATCCTGGAGCTGAAGGGTCGCTGGTTCGATCCCCGGCCGGGGCACGTGCAGGAAGCAGCCAATCGGTGTTTGTCTCTCACATGGATGTTTCTCTCTCCTTCCCCCTCTCTCCCAAAGGAGACTAACATGAACCTTTAAAAAAAAAGTCCCATGGTATATTGCACAGAACCCAGAGTAACCAAACGATCTGGAAGAATGGAGTTGGAGAGCTCCCACTTCCTAATTTGCAAACTGACTAAAAGAAAGAGAAATCAAGAGTGTGCTGTCGGCACAGGAGAGACGTACCGGTCAGAACGGCGACAGAACGAGAGCCCGCACGTGACCCCACGCATCGCCGGCTGACGGGCTTCCACGAGGGCACCGAGACCGCCACCACGGCCACTCGAAGGGAAGAGGAGTCTCTCCTACACACGGTGCCGGGACGATGGTCCAGCTGTGAGCGAAGGACTGCAAACGGGACACCTCCCTCGCACCACGCACGGAACCGACTCACAGACCTGAAGGTAAGCGTTCATCCGGGAGACTCTGCAGCGCCTTTCTGACTTCAGATTTGACAATGGACGCGGCAGGGACTTGGCAACGGTGTGTGAAACATCTCAGATGCGACACCAGCTGTACGAGCCACAAAAAAACAGGTGAACTAGGCTCCATCAAAATCACAAACACCTGTGTTTCAAAAGACACGGCCAAGAAAGTGAGGAGGCGGCCGACGGAGTGGGAGCAACGATGTGGAAATCACGGATCTGACCCGGGACTTGGACCTAGGCTCTATGAGAAACGCTTACAAAGGGTAAAAAGGCAGGTGACCCCACGTAAAAATGGGCAAGTGACCTGAACAGACATTTCTTCAAGGAAGACACGCCGAAGGCCACGAGCACAGGAAAAGATGCTCGACAGCCCTCGTTGGGGAAATGCTGACAGAAACCACACTAGGATGCCCCCTCACACGCGCCAGGTCGGCCGCTGGCGAGGACGTGGAGACGCCCGGACCAGCGCACACCGCTGTTGGGGACGTGGAATGACGTCGCCACTCGGAACAGCCCGGCAGTCTCTCCAGCGGTTACACCCGGTGCTGCCACGTGACCCGGCCACCCCAGGGGACATGAAGACACGTGTTCACGCAAAAACTGGCAAAAGCCTGTTCGCAGCAGCATCGTCCACGGCAGCCAAGAGGCGGAAGCAGCCCACGGCCACTGCGGGTGGGTTTTAAAGTCTGGAGTGCCCACCGACGGAGTAGTATTCAGCCTTAAAAAGAACCCAGCTCTCACGCTTGCAACATCGTGAACGAGCCTGGAAACCACGGTGCGTGGAGGAAGCCGACCACACACACAAACACGTATCGCATGTTCCCCTTCATAGAAATGTCCCCAGCAGGCAAATCCGCGGAGACGGGAGGTGCGGGCGTGCTGCTGGGGGCGGGACCGCGGGGCCGGGGGTGGGTGGGGGGGACAGCCCACGGCCCCGGGGAGGGCTTCTGTTCGAGGTGAGGAGAATGTCCCCAGATTGACTGCGGCGACGGCCGCGCGTACTGTGAATATACTCAAAACCGTTGAATTGTACATTTTCAATGGGCGAATTGTATAGCCTGTGAATTATTTCTCAATAAAGCTGTTAGAGAAACAGTCCTGTGCTTTTATCAAAGCATAAAAGAAAATCAACATTGTTCTTCATGGGGAATTAAGGCTTTCGGTTTTTCTGGGGAAACTGCTTTTCCTGGAGCCAGCGGTTCAGACTCAGGTCCCCGGGCAGCCGGGGACCGTGGCTCCTGCAGTCCGTGCCCAGGCAGGGCACACAAGGTCCCGGCCGCCCGCCCGCCACCGAGGAGGGGCTCCTGGCTGCCCAGACGCCGCAGCAGGGGAAGGTGGTCAGAGGCGCGCTCCTCGGCCCTCCGAGGCCTGGTCGGAGTCCGCCCCCGCTGGAGGGAGGGGCCAGCAGGAAGACGAGCCTCAGCCTTCTCGTCCCTGAGATGGGCAGGAGCCCCGCCGGCACGGGCTGCGGCACGTCCAAGCGAGAGGCCGGGTAAGCCGTCCAGTGCTGCCCCTGGGCGGCGGGCCGGGCCGGCGGGCAGCTGCGGGCCACCCTCCACCCGGCTCTGATCCGGGTGGGAAGCCAAAGAAGAGCCGTGGAGTGAAGACTTTAAATGACGTGTTTGTATGGGTTTCAGAAGAAGTTGGATTCCGAAGGCAGTTAGTTCTACGGGTGCTAGAGCGTCTCCTTGACCAAGACGAGGTCCTCTGAGGACGTAAGACATCCGTGCATGAAGCATGGCCAGTCCCCCGGGGTCGCTCTGGGGGCTGGGGGTGTGGGCGGGGAGACAAAGGGGAGAACGCACCTGGAGAGCTCAAACTGCTCTCGGGCACTGGAGGGGGCTGCGGAGGGGGTTTTCCTCTTTTGGGTCGCTGAGGGGAGGTCCGGGACTGGAAGCTGCTGACCCAGACCTTTGGGGGGAAACGGGAGGGGAGCCCAGTGCGTGCGGAGCAGCCCAGGTTCCGGAAATGCTGAGACTCGGGGCATCGCACCTGATCTGGTGGCCAGGACAGTGGCAGCGGGAGGTTCGCTGCTGAACGGAACCCACTGCCTGGACCAGTCCGCGCCTGGACACTCCTGGGTGGGGATCCGAGCACGCCGTGGGGATGCTGCACCGAGAGACTTTGACCTGGAAATGCACAGGGGTCTGGGACAGCCGGCTGCTGCCAGCCGCCCCTGCCTCTGCCCGAGGACGCTTCCCTGGGCTGCGTCAGAGGCCAGAGACGCCCGTGTGGGGTGGAGCGCCCATTGGCACAGAGCTGGCGGGCTGCATCTTCTTCCAACAGTTTGGCAGCCTGTGGGCTGAACCGAAGCCCAGGACGGCCATGGGGTGTGGAGGGCCGTGGGCATGGGCAGCCGGGGTGGCCCCAGGGCTCCCTGTGGAACTGGCCCATTACGGCCCTGCACCCTGTCACCTCAAAATAGGGCTGCAGATGGAATGAGGGTCCCTTGGGGGTGGGTCCGAGTCCTGCCAGGAGCCTGGGCCCCCTGAGGTGTCACCATCACCGTTTGGCACAACGGAGGTGCCGCTCTGGTGTGTTCTTGTCACCGAACCACCGTCATCAGCCCAGGAACCCCTGGGTCTGCCGGCAGAACTTGAACAGGAGTGGCCACATCATGCCGAGACACACCCCGTGTGCGGCAGCCTCTCCCGCCACCTGCAGAGCGAGTGGCCGAGTCACCGGACAGGCCCCCCCCCGGCGCCATTTTCACAAATGGTTGTGGTTATGTGCCTGGATTCAGGGGACAGCTGGAGATGTCCCTTGGGACATTTTGGAGGGGAGGCCTCTCTAGCATCCCACAGAGGACGTCAGTCAGCGGTTGTCCTGCCCCGAGGAGGCGCGTGGGTAACCAAGGTCGGCTGGTTAGTCGGAGACGCCAAAACCCAGAGCGGCCGCAGAGCGCCCAATCGGCAGTTGCGTCCCACGGGGCGGTGCGAGCTGCAAAGCTGAGAAATCCTTTAGGGTCCGGGTTTCCTCCCGCGTTTAGCCGTGGGAGCGGCGTCGCCATGCCTGGGGCGGGGACAGCCTTCACCGCGGGATGGTGGCCGCGCCAAAGGCCGGTGCGTGGGGACAGATGAGGCACAGCACCTCCAACCCTAACAGACGTGCGTGGAGACCACTGTCTTCCTTCTCCCGTTTCACTCTGCGGGCTCCCCACTGCGTGCTCTGCTTTGGGGAAGTCGTTTCCTTTCCGAAGGATGGACGTCACTTCCCGGCGTGGGACAGATGCCGCACCGCGCTGTGCGTCTTGGGGGGGCGAGCACTGGCGGGAGCTGTTATTGCCCAGGGCTCAGAGGCCGAGATCGGGCAGGCCCGCAGCGGGGGGCTGAGGGCGGGGCGTGGGGGAAGGGCGCACAGAGCCCGGCGCCCTGGAGGCCCCGGGGGGCGGGGGTGGCCCAGCGTCAGCGGCAGTGGCCAGCGCGGTTTCCTCCTGGAACTTCTCTAATCAGAACGGCTCTCGCTGTCAGGAAGGCCAGAGGCCGTCAGAGGTGAGCTATGGCGAAGGCGGTTTCCCGGTGCAGCCTGGTGAGCGTGAACTTCTTTTTTCCCCAAGTCTAACAAGAATCAATATTTAAGATTATGCAATGTCCATACCAGCTCGGAGTAGCTGCCAACCCAAGGACAAGGGCTGGATAATTTACAATGCAAGGAATCCATTCCTTCTGAGAGGGGGAAGGGAGAAATCAAGATTTAAGCTTTTTATCCTGGGCTGAACTTTTCTCCTCCATTCTTAATGGCACCAGACGTAAATAAACCATCCATTTTGTTCTGCGAGAACGGTCTGCACTTTGCGCAGGCTCTGAACGGAGTGACAGGCCGGTGCCGGGTGCCGGGTGCCGGGTCCGGCTGTGACCGCGGTCTCCACATCACCCAGTCACACGTGCGCCAGGCGCAGCCGTGTCCCCGTCCCGGCAGCCCCTGCCCCGGAGTCTGCCGCCCCTCTGACCGGAGGGCAGAGCAAGTCCTCCTATTGTCGGCTGCTAATGGCTCTTCGGCCGTGTTTCTAATGTGAAGATTAAATATTTATAGAGTCCTCGTCAGAGGCATCCTGTGTGCGCCCCCTGCCCCCGCTCCGAAGCCGCAGCCGGCCGTGCTCACTCACGTGGGGTCGGAGGTCGCAGGTCAAGCGAGCAGGCGGCAGCATCTGCTGTCACCGGGGTCTGGGCCCTTATTTATGGGGCAGGGCTTGTTCCTTTGTCTCCAGTTACGGGGATCGCTGGCCTCTGCCACCCGAGAGGTGACCTGCCAGGTGGCCCGCCAGGTGGCCACCTGGACACTGGCCATCTCAGGGTGTCTCTAGGGAGGCAGGAAGCGTTGCCTTTTCCCACCACCTGGAGTAAATGACAAGAAGGGAAGGGTCTGAGCAAGGAACAGCCAGGCAGGCAGGACCTCTCCACGCCTCGCCAGAGGCAGGGAGGGCCACCTGGGTCCCCAGGGGAAGGGGCGGGAGCCAGGGGCACTGACAGGGGCCACATGCAGCTTTGGTCTCCGCCCACACGGGGCCACTCCCTCCCCCTGTTTCTTTCTTCACCCGTGGGTGCCAGCAGGTGGGCCTCTGCAGCTGTGACGGGCCGTCTCTGCCCAGAGGGCAGCAGGACAAGGCACCACGGTGTGGACCATAGGCTGGGATGGATAGAGAGGGTGGGCGGCAGGGTCTTGTGGGGTGGCCAGGGAAGAGGGGGCACTCCCCAGCCTCAATCAGCAGCCCGAGGACCCTCAGGGTGCGAGGGTCCTGGAGCAGGGCCCGGGGACAGTGGGGGGAGGCAGCCAGCAGGGAACTCGATGCCCAGCTGGCGCGCCAGGATGCAGGCAGGGTCTGGTGAGCACCGCAGTGGGTTTTAAATGGGGTGTGTGCACCTGTGTGCCCAGGCATGGCCTGGACCCCTGGGGATGGGCTCGAGGGGCTGGGGCGTAGAGGTGAGCCCGGGAGGGGGGAGGGGAGGAGGGAGGCAGGGCCCGGGCAGCCCCAGAGCCCAGGGAGAAGGCCACTGTGGGTGGACAGATGGGCTGTGGGAGGGAAATGAGAGGGAGCAGCCACCCAGGGGGGGCCAAGCAGAACGGCATGCCAGCTGCTCGGGGGTTCCTTGCCTTGGGGCGCCCTGCAAGGCACCTGCACCCCCTCCCACGCAGTGAGCGTCCTTAGTTCAGAACCAGGAGGTCCAGTGAGGGTGCTCCCAGTGGAGGAGGTGCGGGGGGATGTGTGATGCCGGAGGTGGGGGAGCGGGTCGCACCCCGGGCAATTCGTGGCAGGCCCATGACCTTGGGGACTTGGTCCCCCCCACCGGACGAGTGGGAGAGCGAGGTCTGCCTGTCCCTCACAGGGCTGTTAACAACCCAGATGGGACGGCAGGGACCGGCATGCCACAACGGAGCCAGGAGTGGCAGTGATCGGTGCCGGTGACCACGGGGTGGACCAGGCTCGTGTGTGCCGGACGCCGCCAGGGGAACACGCACCCTCAGCCCCTGGGAGCTGCGGGGGTCGGTGGTGGTGGCCCGACTGTGGCACGAGTCACAAGCAGCGGCCCTGTCAGGGCGGCAAGGGGAGGGCGCCAAGCCCACCCACTGCTGGAGACTCGAGGAAGGACAGTGAGGCACCCACGGCCTGGCTCTTGGCGTCTGGAACTTCCCTCTGCACTTGGCAGAGGGCAGGAAAGGCCTGTCCCGATCGTGCGGTCCACGGGGGAGACTCAGACGCTGGCCTGTCCGGGGGCCACTCGTCCCCACGGGCCCAGCTCTCTGCAGGGAGGTGGCTGCACCTGTGGGGCTCCTGAGAGTGTCCGGGAGATGACGGGTGTCCACCCAGGAGCATTAGGAGCTGTACGGGCCGCCCACGTGCGAGGGCTGAGCTTGTTTCCACGCCTCAGTGATGCACGGGCACCTCTTCGAGGTCAAGGCCGCCCGTCCTTCCTCAGAATGACCTGGGGACACCCACACAGAGCAAGGGTGGCACCGGCACCTCGTGGCAGAAACAGGCCTGATGTCCCCATGGGTGTGACACTGCCCCTGCTTCGCTGGACTGCAGGCCATTCTTGGGGTCTCTCCTCTGGACACCTGTCAGCCACAAAGGGCCGGGAATGTGAACCCTGCACCGGGAAAGTCAACATCTCCGGGACAGACCACAAGAGGCCTGAAACATTGTGGCTAGTGGGGTGCGTCGGTGAGGGGACATCGGTCATCCCCGAGATGGGCCTGGCGGGGCCTCCCCGGGGAGGCCAGGCCCATGGGCAGCCTGAGGTGACTGCGCCCGAGGGCCCATGGGGCGGCCGGTCTGCCCGCTGCGGTGTGATGAACAGGCGCTGGCTTCTCCTGTGCCTCTCGGAGCCCCGGCACTCCCCGCAAACTCACCAGAAAGGGCCTGAGACCGAAGGGAAGACGGGCCCGACGAGGAGACGGAGCCCACGCACACGGGCATCCCAGGGCTCCGGAGCGAATGGGGAGAGGCCGTGGGCACTCGGCCGCCCCCAGGTCCAGACTCCGAAGGAAGGCGCCCGCTCCCTGCAGTAGCCGGCCCCTGCACCCCAGAAAAACCAGAACTGAGAGGGGAGTGTGGGCGCTGACGGTGGAGCCCGGGGCTCTCAGGACAGGACCGGAGTGGATGTGCGGACGCGCTCAGTGTGCCCTGGGCCCCTCCGGGCACACGCCCTCTGGCCCTGCCCTCCCCCCACCCCTTCCTACAGCTGCAGCCACCCAGCCCCCACAAGCACAGCTGGGATGCACACCAGGCCCCTGGGGACCGCCGCCAGTGGCCTCGGAGCTTGTTGGAGGAGAACACCCAGCCCCCCAGGCCCTCCAGACTCTCCCAAAACAAAACCATTTCCAGTGACTTCAAACTTACAGGAAAGCGGCCAGAATGGAAACTCTGCAGACAACCCCGGTCTCTCTTCCTGGCTCACGGGCTGCTCCGAGCGTCACGCTGAGCCCCGTCGGCCCGCGGGTGCTTCTGAACCACTTGTGAGGAAGGAAGGACTCGCAGTGAGGGTCTGGCCGCTCAGTGAGGGTCCCCCCAGAGGGGCCTGAGCGCAGTCGCCAGCTGGGTGAGCTCAGCACGCATGCCACGCCCACCCGCTGCCTGGGCTCCTGCTCTGCCGGCCACCCAGCCCTGCCCTGCCCGGCGTCTGCCCTGCGCACGCAGCGTCCCGTCTGGGGGCAGGTGTGGCTGTCATTTGCCACGTCGCTTTAGCCTCTTTCCATCTGGAACGTTCTCTCAGCCTTTGTCTCCTCTGACAAAATCCAGGTTTCCACAGCAGTTTCACCCTGGGCTTCCGTGGGGCTCGGAGAACCCACTCACGTCCCCCTTGGACACGGGCCAGCTGTGCTGGTGACCGTGGGCTGGGCCGTGTGGTGCTGAATGGGCCAGGCCGGGGGCCGCCCCCTTGGGTGCCCCCGCAGTGGCCGTGGAAGTGGGGGGGCACAGCTCTCTGCTGGAGCTCCTCCTGGCCCCCAGCCCCTCGGCTCACAGGCTCACAGCAGAGGCAGCGCCCACCTCCCCCCCAACCCCACTGAGGTGCAGAGGTGTCTGCGAGACCCACGGACCAACGCACAGCTGGGCTGCAACCCGGGGTCACTGACGAGTAAGGAAGCCGAGGAGCCCGGTTCACACTCGGCTGAGAGCGAACTGTAGCAGAGCTGGCATCGGGGTAACCTGGTTCTGCCCTTGGGGTTGTCCCCGGGGGCCGTGAGCAGGAGAAGCAGGCAGAGCCCAGGGAAGCCCAGGGAAGCCCAGGGAAGCCCAGGTGGGGGGAGCAGCCTCTGAAACAGCTGGCTACATGCTGTGGCAACATGTGGAAGAGAGAGCGCGGGGTGTTGGGAAGAGAGACACGAGGAGGGGCCTTTGTACCAGAAGGCATCGGTCAGAGCAAAAGGCAGGAGGGCCGGCGGGCCAGGCCCCGGCCGCCGCCTCTGGCTGGGCAGAGCTCTCCCGTTGGTCGGGTCCCCGTCTCCCACGGCAAGACCGCCTGTGAATATACTCAGAGGAAGACGTGGGGAGTGGCGGTCAGAGCCGCAGAGAGTGGCCTGCAGAGGTGGCGGCAGCGCCGGGGACAAGAGCATCGCCAGCAGTTACCTTGAAAAACAGAAAGTGCCCCTGGAGGGCTTGTCGATCGGATAGACACAATTCTAGGTAGACTGCCGAGAGCACCAGTTAATGTCCTGCAGCTGAGCAGGATGTGACAGACAGGGGGAGCTGAAACAACCCCCCCAAACAAACAAACAAACAAACAAAAAGCCCCCTGCTGTTCGCAAGCCGAATCTAGAGGGAATCAGAGGTAGCTAGCTGGCTGAAAAATAAACGTGCTTCCCACGTGGTCTTTGAACAGCGAGGGAACTATTCCCAAAGGAAGAGACGGCCTTGAAGCGAAGACTGAATCAGCTGCGTGGCTGCAGGACCTCAGCCGCGGTAGGGCGGGCGGCGCCTTGCAGGGCCCTTGGGGGGAGAAAGGGGGCGCCCGAGAGTCGAGGGGCGACGCTCTGTGGACGCCTGATGCACCCACAGCAGAGGGAGGTGCGTCTTCAAGAGTCACGGCCCTGACTTTCGGGGGCCGAGAGGTAACTCCAATCTGATTCACAGGAGACCCTCAACACGTTTAAGGCCATCACACCAATGGGGTCTCCGCATGGGTGCAGAGAAGCCTCCGGTGAGACTCGGCTCCTCCCTCCGGAAACTCTCCGCAAGGGAGCCACGGAAGTGGGCGTGCATCGCTGCACGAAACCCACGGCTGGCACGTGCTCGGCGGCAAGGGCCTGAGCGATGTTCCCCCAAAGGCGGGGACGCGGCATGAACGCCCGTGCTTTCCAGTCTCTCCGACCGCCGCTCGTCTAAGACAAAGAAAGGAAGGGAGGGGAGACGGAAACCTCTTCCTCACCCTCAGGCCGTGATTACACACGGGGAAAGTCCCAAGTTACGGAAAGGAACACTAGGAGAACCGGTTAGCAGATTTCTAGAAGTCGTGATATTCAAGGACAGACGGAAAACCGACCGAGCCGGGGCCAGGAGGGAAAAGGGGCGCGTGGGAAACTGTCACCGGTGGGGATGTCACCAGTGAATGTGCCCGGACGTCTTGGGCAGAGCAAGAACACAGTGAGAACGTCTTCGTTTTCATGCACGCCCCGCCCTTACCGAAGGCGGCGGGGCCGCGTCCACGTGGGAACACTTCGCATTATCTTTGCTGCTCTCTTTAAATCTAAACCATATCAGAACGGAAAGTTTCAACACGAGAGAAGGTGGTGGCGGAGGCCGCCGGGTCTCCAACGGCTGCAGCACCAGCCGCTCTTACTGGCCCGTCTTCCCTTCTGCGTCCAGAAAGCATTCTGGCAGCTCGGCCCTCGACGTCCGAAGACGCTGAGGCTACCCAGCGTCTAGAACACATCTAGAACACATCTAGAACACACCCTAGAACACACCCTAGAACACACCCTAGAACACACCCTAGAACACACCCTAGAACACATCTAGAACACACCCTAGAACACACCCTAGAACACACCTAGAACACATCCTAGAACACATCTAGAACACACCCTAGAACACATCTAGAACACACCCTAGAACACACCCTAGAACACATCCTAGAACACACCTCTGGCAGCTTCAGGAAACACCCCCTGCTCCGAAAACAAAAAGGCAAGCCGCACGCTTCTAACTTGGGTGAGTGACAGAGGAGTCGCTTCCCGGGTACATAAGGAGCCCCACGACCCACTAGGAAATGGCGAATTTGAAAATGAGGAAGCAGCCAAGCCCCCATCCCCGAGCTCCACATAAAGACGGCCGGGAAGCGCGTGGACAGTGCTCAGTTCCACGAGCCGCCCCCAGGGGTAAGATGAAAAGGACGACCACCCCCAGGGCCGCGTCGGTCGCTGGTACGGCCACGACGGGAACTGACGCTGTCCGTGAAGGTAAAGGAAGCTGACTATGTACACCCCTGGGAGAAGTGCAGACGCCCGTCCACAGAGGGCTCCAACCAGAAGGTTTACGCAGCGTTAAGTATAAAAGCTACGACCTAGAATGACTCCGAGTCCACCAACAAAAGGGTAGTCAACCTGTGGTGTGTCCTCACAGTGGAACCGGGCACGGCCATGGACATGAGCTTGAATACAGGCAACCACACAGCCGGACCCCAGACCGCGATGAGCGTCGGCAGCCTGAGCCCACGGGCAGGGAGCTGTCCCGGAAGGGAGCCCGGCCACAGGGACAGGGCGGGGGGGCCCCTGAGTGGGTGGCGAGCAGACTGGCTGGGAGGGCAGGGGGACCATCTGGGAGTGCTAGAAACATTCTCGGTGCTTAAAAAAAATTTAGATTGTGGCAAAACACACATACAAGTCACCACGTAAACCGCACAGCCCAGTGGCGTGGAGCACGCTCACAGCGTTGCACAAGTGCCCCTCCCCGGGCGTGTTTACCACTTTTGTGCACATTCGTCCGTGCACGGATGGGGAGGCTGCTGCTCGCCTCCAGCTCCTGTGAATCCCGCTGCTGCAAGCACGCATGTGCAGCCCCCAAGGGCAGTCCCAGACCTCGACTGGGGTGTCGGTCACGCATTTCGAACCCGCTGGACGGCATGCTCACAGTCTGTGCGCCACAGGACGGGCCCGGGATGCAGGCCTTCGTGGCTTCTGCCCCCTGCCCCCCGCTGGCCCCAGTCTGGGGGTGGGGGAGGACACCTGCCTCCCGCCTTCCCCGCCAGGCCATCCGGGGAGCCCTAGGCTTTCAGGGGACCCCGGCGGCGAGCCCCACATGCCCGGCAGAACGCAGGGCTTTGCCTGGCCGCCCCCAGATCCTCGCTCTGCAGCTGGGCCCCGGAGCGGGCTGTCTCTCTGGGCTGGCCTTGCCGTGTGTGCGGGGCCGGTGGCCCGTGCCGAGGCGTCCCCCAGGCACCCCTCATGGAGAGCGTCGGCCCTCCCGGCTCCGGGGGACAGCTCGGCACACGGGTGTTTAACAGATCCACGGTGGAGCTGGAACGGGCGGGCGGCCCCTCGCCTCCCTGACGGGAGCCCCGCGCCGCAGTCATAAAGAGAAACAGCGGGAGTCGTGGCCCAGATACGAAAGCAGCCGCTCGGCGGGAGAGGAGGAGCCGAAAACTCTCTCCAGGGGCCCCTGCCTGCTCCTGAGCTAATTCTTTCCTGAGTAAGTTTGATCTGTCCTCAGAAATAATTAAAGCCGCGTGCACTTCCGTGAAGACAAGTGGAACAGGGATCCTGGAGGCGTGCGAGCTCACCGGCCGAGGCCGCCTGCCTGCAGGGCCGGCGTCTCGGGCTCAGGCTGCGGTCCTTCCACCGGGTGTCCTACAGGCCGGGAGTGGGATGGGTGTGTGTGCACCCGCCATGGGCAAGTCCCTGCTGTGGTCAACTCCCTTTCCAAAGGAGCAGCGGCGTGGTGTCCCGGGCAAGCGCCAGAACCCCCAGCCCGCAGCCCCCTGGGCTCCCCAGGGCCGGCGGAGAGGGGCTCAGGCCTAAGCAAGCACAACTGCTGGGCCTGCAGCCGGGAGCCACCGAGGGGGCCCCCTAGGGACCCGTCCCCGGCCAAGTCCACGTCCTGGCAGTCAGGGACAGCGGTGGGCCTCAGGACTGGCTGGCCCTCCCGTGGGGCCTGACAGCTTGTTCCCGAAGACCCCAGGAGCTGTCAAAAGGCCGCCTCCGGTGGCCCCCGTGTGGCTCTGGTCTTTCCACCTGGGGTCAAGGGTCAGGGCCCCTTCCCACCCAGGACCAGTTGGGAAGGGCTCTCACACGCCCACTCAAGCGGGCTGGCCCATGTGGTGGAGGTGGCCTTTGCTGTCCCCAAGTCCTTCAAGCACTTTCGATTTTCTGAGTTGGTTTTCAACGCTCCTTTTTATCTCCCCCATAAACTGAGCTTTAAGGACAGTTATTTGATACACAAAGCACACGATTCGTCACTGGTTAATTCCTTAAACGATATACCAGCATTTGGAGAATGGATATGTTAGCATTTTGTAAACGTTACAACCTATACATTAAACTACCACTGTCAATTATTATCAATGCCAATGCCTTTGGGACCCCTTTGCCTCATGGAACTGCAGCGCCGTTGGGTGCAGTGGGGACCCCTGTCTGTGTGACACCCAAAGGAGGCCTTCTTAGTCCCAAGTGAGAGCGAGGTGATTCGGGATCAGGGGGTCGTGTTAATGCTGGGAGCCCACGGAACCTCTCCCTATGCCGCAACAACGGACAGAAGGCGCCCGTCGGGAAGCCGGCAACCGCAGAGAAGAGGCCGGGGGGAACCACCGGGTGAAGCCAGGGTCGGGGCGAGGGGAGCCCAGGCCGGAGCGGTGCCTGCCACCCAGGGACACGCCACACGGCTGGCCACGCTCACCCCACTCAGAGCGAAGGGCTGGTGCCCAGTGGGTGGGCGGACGGGGGTCTCTCCCCTGCCAGGGACGGGCAGAGCCTGTGTTTCCCCAACTTTTCTCGGCCCGGTTAGCCATGCTGGGCAGTGGGGAGCCGAAAGACGCACTTGCTCTTCAGCGCCCTCTCCAGGAGTTTACAGAGCACTGTCCCTCAAAATGGCCGGGCGGACCTGGAAACCGTCTCTTTGCAGAATTTGCTCGCATCTGCGCGTCCCTCGGGCTGCCGCACGGGCGGCTCACTCCTTTCCATCCCGGGCAGCGTCTCACCGGGGGCTTCACACCGCAGATCGCTGGCCGGCGCCGCTGCCGGGGGCCATCTGGTCATTTCCAGCTCTGGGTTATTGTGGACGCAGCCGCCGAAGCCTTCCACTCCGTCCTTCCTAAGGTCCTGCTCACTCCTCCAGGTTGTCTGCATTTCCGCAGAGTTTTACGTGTCTTGACAATTTCCATAAACTCTCGTGGGGACTATGACTGGCATTGCACTGGAATTCCAGGTCGATTTTAAAGAACCGACATGGTAACAACATTGATTTTCTGATCCATGAACATAGTGTATCCTCTCCATTCATGCCGATCTTGCTCACTTTCTGTAAGAGGTATTCTGTAGTTCTCAGGAGAGAGAGAGCTTGCACACCCTTCGTTACCTCCATTCCTAAATCTGTTTTGTTTTCTGATTCAATTATAAGTAAACGGTACTACTGTTGAGTTTCCCGCCTGTTTCTAGTTGTTTGCTGACGGGCAGAGATGCCCAAGACTTTCGGCACGTTGGCCTCGTGTCCATGCCGCTGTCCATGCCGTGGCTGGATTCACCTCGTGGGTCCACCGTCCCTTCCTGTCGAGTCACTAGGATGTACACAGTCCAGCCAGCTGCAAGCGGGGACGGTTTCACTTCTTTGTCTCCCATCTTCAGGAACGGCGTCCATGCGTCCCTGCTGAGCTGGTGAATCCGGTCCGTGCTGAGCGGAGGTGGTGGGAGCAGACGTCGCCTGGACCCTCGTCTCAGGCCGGGGGAGCACGTCAACATTCCTCAGATGCTTTTCGTGGGGATGAGAAACTTCCTTTGTTGTAACCCTAGGGTTTGGAGGGTTGAGTATTTGCAAATGCTTTTCCTGCATCTGTTATGATGACTCCTTTTCTCCTTTATTCTGCTAATGTGGGACATTATCAGGACTAGTCTCCACACACTAACCCCCCTTGCATTCCTGGCACAAAGCCACTGGGCTTGCTTTTCTTCACTAGTGTCTTGTGGAAGATTGTTTTTCACCTAAGTTCACAAAGATACTGGCTTGCAGTATTTTCCCGCTCACATCTTTCTCAGGCTTTGCTATGAAGGTTCTCGATGTTTTGCTTTGTTCAAATTTTCCCAATCTGGGACTTAGAGGTAAACATAACCAGGTGGGAGAACGGAAGATAATGTCCTAGTCGTGTGACGGTGGCGGTGTCGCTGGTCCCTTCTGACCGGGTGGGGACAGTGAAGCGGAGTGAGCGGGATGGTGAGGCCGGGCCGCTCAGCGCGGGCAAGTGCCGGGCATGGTTCTGGGGCTCCTACACCCCCGTTCAAGATGCCCGACCACGGACTTAACTCTTCCTCAAAAGTCTTCCTCTTATTAGACTCCTAGGTGTGACTGGTTTTCTGGCTGCAATGGAAAGCACTGGGAAAATGGGTTTATTTTCTCAGAAAATATTGGAAGTAGGCATGTCAAATGCTGTATGTAATAAATGGTATTTTAAAGGTGGTGAAAGAAGTGGTTACCACATGTAGCACCACGGACCTCCTCAGGTGCTCCATGCTGAGGGCCTACTATGCGCGTGAAGTGGCTGGGGCCAGGAAGCAGTGACCAGAGGGACCCAGCCCTGCTTCCGTGGGGCCTTGAGTCCGACAGGCGGCCGTCTACTCAGTGACCACAGAGAGGCGTCCCTGACCCAGCACAGGGCTGGGGGGACAGTGTTGGGGACAGTGACGATGGTGTGGGTGCAAAGCAGGACTGGGAGTTGGCAGTGCTGGAGGGAGAGGGGTAGGAGGGGGGCAGGGAGGAAGTGGGGGGGGAGGGCCACGATGGACGCTGAGCCATCCAGGACTCTGGGGGCTGGGGGAGCCTGCAGGCTGCCGCCCACCGTCTGGACCGGGGAGCCCTGCTCCCTGCCTGCTCGGGGCTCCTGGGAGGGTGGCCCCGTGCCTGCCCTCTGACACCCACCGTGCGGCTCTCCAAGCTGTGGCTGCCGCGGCAGATGCCACAGCGACCCCCAGGCAGTTGCTAGGGTAACCATACTCGAAGACAAATAGCAGAGCAAATTAATCAGGGCCTGAGATGTGGGGAACTTCCTCACGCACCAGCTTAGTGACTTTGTGTGGTGACAGCGTAGGCAGGTCCCGCGCGCTTGTCTAACTTTTGAAATCACAAGGCCAATCACATCAAGTCCTCGGATCGCCTGGCTCACTCGGGGAGACCAGCTCCGCGTGGGCAGATCCAGACCTTGGATGGACGGCTGGGGCCCTGCATTGTGGAGGTCAAGGGCACCTACAGAGAAGGCAGGTTTCGTCACCCACCTCAAACACTGTGTCCAGAATCTGTACCCCATCTACAGACTTGCACGATGCTAGGTCACAAGAAGCTTCCAGTTCTACCCTGGACCCCATTCCGTCTTTGTGGCATCTCTGTGACTTGAAATGATCTTACGGATGCTCCTCTTCTCCACCATCTTCTCCACGAGGACATAAGCCCCCCTGGGGCTGGGCCGTCCCCCATCCTGCACGGAGTCACGCCCGAGACCCCAGAGCCGCGCCTGGTCCAGGGCAAACACCTCTCACCTCCTCGTCGGAGCGAAAGCCGGGGCCACCGACGGTGACATCGACAGGGCCGGTTCCACTTCCTTGGGGCGAGGTGCGAACTTTGGTCAAAAGGCCTGACTCAGGCGCCCGCTGTCGCTAGAATCTATGGGCCTTGGCGAACCTTAAACCCAAGCCTCAGTTTCCCTGCTGTAAGGGGAAGGCACTGTTCTCCCCTCGCAGCCCTGGAGGACTCAGGAAGCACAGGTCACGGCGCCGGTAAGATGCCGCGCAACGTGAGAGAGGGCGGCCCGCGGCCCGTGGGGTGGGCGCTGGCCGGCGCGCAGCTCGGATCTTGTTATCAGGGGATATTTTTTGTGGAGAACTATGACAAAGGGCGGGAATTGCACTTTAAAAGGCTGCTCCGCAACCAGGATATCAGTGTGAGCCACTTAGCAATAGAGACAAGAGAACTTTCTTCATCTGGAGTGTCAGCTAATTTCTACTAATACGTGAGGAACGTACGTGTGTGAGCTGTTTTGGGACACAGTCCAAAACGGGACAGGAGTTGAGAGGTTTCCTTCCATTCTGATGCTGAAATTCGGTTCAAGAGGAACTCCTTTTCAAGGGTTTGCAGTGAGAGCGGTGGTGGGGGCCCGTCGACACCGAGGCAGGGGCTGGGGTGGGTGGCGGCTTTTCCAGCCGCTTCACGTCTGCTACTACTTCTCACCTGCCGAATGCCTGCCACCGGGGAAGGAGGACACTCTGTCATCCCCCTGCCAACACTCCACGCCCTTCATCTGAACCGGAACTACAGCCAGGCTTCCCAGGAGGACAGACAGACACACAGGGACCCATGCTCTGACCGCGGGTAATAAGAGTGCCAGCCCGGAGCCCCATCAGAGAGAAGTGGCCCTGGGGAAATGCCCACCCAAGGCTGTCCGTGGGCATCCCGGGGCCCAGGATCAGGCCGCTGCCCGGGGCTGGAGGGCTGTCAGTCTGTCGGTCTGTCTGTCGGACGCCCACTGCAGACAAGGCGGTCTGCAAGGCAAGGCTGAGGCTGCCCTGATGCAGCTGGGACGGGAGGCACCCGAGCTGGGGGCGGTGGCCTCAGGGGGCCTGTGGGGAAGCCGGCCCCGGCTGCCACCCAGATCAGACCCTCCCTCCAGGGACAGAATGTCCTGGACTTGGCTTTGGTGCCCAGGCCAGGACTGCAGCCTCAGAGCCTCATGCTGTCCCCTGCGTCGTCTTCAGTGTTGGGGCAGGGGCTGTGTGGACCGTGACAGGGGCACCAACAGCCGGGGTCCTGCTGGCACACGCCCCCTCACGGGACCACGTGCGGGGGTTAATGCACGCATGTGCTCGGTGTCTGTCCTTCACCCCATGGCGAGCTCCATTTTCATTTCAGAACCTAAGAAGCCTGGGAGTGCGTGGCTGTCCCC
>CM052542.1:155110579-155139391 GCA_028533065.1 Trachops cirrhosus | reverse complement strand
GGGCCTTTGAAGGCTGCGCGTGAGCAAATCAAAGGTGCGTCTGACAGCCAGCCCGGGAGAAGCTCTTCTCCGGAGGAGAGATTTTTCACGGAAAAAAAATATTTGGCGACAGGCAGGGGACTGTGTGGATGACAAAGGACTACAAATGAGGGAGAGAGCCTGAAGGAGATTCTGTCCAGGCAGAGGCGAGGCTCCTGAGGTCCCCCGGGCTGCTCATCTCCTACCTGTGTCAGCGGCACAGGCTGCCCGTGTGTGCATGTGTGCGTGTGTGCGAGGCACGGGCCGGGCCTGCGTGTGTGTGCACGCACCTACCCGCTCAGCCCCCGGCTCCCCAGGTGGGGACCGGCGGAGGGAGAACGGAGAGACACCCGCCCGGCACCGCTTCCCTAGGTGTGAGGTGCCGGCTGCCCCCGAAGCCGCAGCAGCCCGGACACTGCCCTGCGTCGGCAGGGACCTCCCCTCCACCCGGACTCTCTGCCCTTAAAGACAAAGCCTCCTCCCCTTCGGTCCTACCCGAGGAAGTGAGCATGTGATTTCGATTTGAAATTAGAAGTCATGTCTGAATAACAGAGCGGCAGTCTCATTCCCTAATACCCTGGCTTTTACTACTTTGCATTCAACTGTGAAAAGTCTTTTAAAACTCGGAACAGCAGTAAAACTTGAATGAATTTTTGACCCATTATTGCATAGCGGGTGCGCCTTCCAAGTCGGAGAGACTGCCAAGTTCTCCCCACCTAATATTTCCACTTTAATTGTGCCACTTGAGAAATTTACGTGCCTCAAAATATGGCATGAATCTTACGCTTATTGCAGTATCATTAGCAGCAACATTTAAGCAACATCTGTGTGCCATAGAACTAATTGAGGTAGCAGAAGTGGCAGCTGTAAATCCACGGGAAGATGGCAGTTTGTACCCAGCACTGCTGAGCTAGCTGCTAACTGTCAGCCTGTTCCCGCAATCTGGTCTCGAGGACCACGGCACAGGCTCACAATGTCCAAAAAAATACCGCGAGGAGGCTAATGATCCTATTAACCACTTTGCTGCACCAATTTGGCTGTTTTTCCAGTTTCCGTGTTGAATTTCATTATAAATTTCTCCATTCCTGTAAAAAGTCCAGTACGAGCCGTGTCTGACTTTAAACTACTTACCTGAGCTGGGAAACGCATGTCTGGCCAGAGCAAACGGAGGATTGATTTTTTTGTTATTTAATAATTCTGCTCCCCCCCCCACCACTCCTTTCAATTGCTTAAAAATTTTTATCACACATGTCTCTGTAAAAAATAACTTTAAAATCCCTAGTAATGCTGATATTTAAAGCAATGGCATTTTCTTCCCGTGGACATAACATTTTCAATAATCAATACAAGATGGCAACCATAATTTATTACTGGCGGGGGGTGGAGAGAGAGGGAGGAGCGACCACCGCGCACAGCCGGCAGCTGGCCGGGGGGACGCGTGGCTCGGGTTGTCTGAGGGGCCGGGGAGCGTCCGTGCCGCCTCCCCAGGCACCCACGCCACGGCCGGCAGGGGGTGGGGGGAGGCCAGCAACACCCCGGTTCAGACCCCGAAGGCACTGCCTGCCTCCCTTCAATAGTAAAAAAAATAACACGGATTCTTCCACACGGAAAGCAAGCTAAGTCGGGTGGAGTCACCGAGATGCCCTTTTTTTTGTCTTTGCGGGGAAAACGTGGGCGCTGGAGCCAGTGAGTTTATCCAGAATATTGCCTCCTCTGAGCACCCCCAGAAAAAATACTTCTGACACCCCCTCCATCGCACGCGGCGTGGCTTTAACGCCGGTTCCGCCCGCCTCTGCCTGGCAGGGCTGGGAGGCCTCTCCCTGGGCGCCTGGCCCCGGGACAGCGCTGCGACCGGCCTCTTTCGAAGCACTCAAGAGCGCTGGAGACACACAAAAGAAGACCTCCTTCAATCTATGATGACTGGTGTGTTTGCCAACAACCCGACTTCATTAGAAAATTGGCACGTCCACCCAGCTGCCTTGTGACACGCCGTTAACTGTGGCCATTTGTTGTCTTAATGCTCAAGTACTCAGGGAACCGACTGATGAGGGAGAAAACTGTTTGGAGCCCGCTGAACCCCACGCCCGGGGTGGCACGCCACCTCTCAGTATTGAAAATCAATAGGCACGTGACTGTGGGGAGGTCGGAGGTCTCCGGAATTAACTTCCTGGTACTAAATCACCGGCCCTTGTTTCTTGGTTTATTTTCTACCAATAACACATTTTAAGGGGACCCGGTCAGGAACCAGTTATGAGGCACAGAGCAGAGACACGGGGGCCCAGGTCCCCCCACCGGCTCGCTGAGCGTCAGGGCCTGGGGCTGGAGGCTCCGTCCACCTGCGGTTTCTTTTAACGCGTTCCTTTTTTTAGTGTGTTTTAATCTTCACGGAGGAGGGCAAAAGCTGGCTGGGAAACGACCCGTCCCTGCCTTATCACTGGCGTGGGCGCTGCTCCCGCTCCAGGCGCTTGCTTCTAAGTGAGGAGGCGGCCCCGTGCCTAAGTGCCAGGGCTGTTCCTTTCGGTGCTTCTGCACGAGCCCTGCAGCGTGGAGTCCCAGGGCCCTGTCCCCACGCGGTGCCGAACGCTCCGAGAGACCGAGGCCCCAGTAGCAGACGGATGGGCTGCATCTACCGACACTCCCATTACCTCGTATGCTGAGAAAGCTAAATCTGTTAACCTGTGCAAGTCCCCACGTCTGGGAGCCCAAGTTAACAAACATTTACTAACATGTCTATTTCCCAGAGCAAAAGCAAATCAGTGTCTCCCCGGCGCCGGCCACCGTAGGAGACGCCTCTTCTCCGTTCGAACGGCCGGGGAGAGCGGACCTCGCGTGGACCTGCAGTGGAAAGGAAAGGGGGAGAGTGGCCAGCGGGCTGTTTGGAGACCGGCGGGTGACTCTCCACGCAAACTCCACAAGCTGGAGTTTCTCCGGGTCGGGCTACTGTGCAGAAGGTTCTGGGACCACGCGGGGTTTTGTGGCATCACGGCAGTCGTGTGGAAAGGCTGGTCACGGACCATAAATTAGGGAGATCCTCGAACGCCGACGGGTTTCCTTATGTCACACGAAGAAGACAGGGTTTGCGAATATCAGCACCCCCACGCTCGTCACAAAGGCCCGTCAGTGCCCAGAGGCTGTGGCGCGCAGACTAGCAGATACAAGTTTTTAAAAGTTCTATTTTTGCTCAAAAACATACATTTCTGTCACCCGGGATAAATACTGTCAGTTGCTGTCCTCGAAGGGACAGGTTCACTCCATTTGCTGCTGAGAAAATGTGCAGCACGCACAGGTCCAAGTGGCCGTCGTCAGCCTTTGTCTTTCAGTGCGGAGCCTGTCGTGGCCAGAGGCCGGTGACCTGTCCCTGCGTGCACAGCCCCTCGTCCTGGGCTCCCCGGATGGTCCTCTGCAGCCCCAGGGTGCTCTGGTGTGTTAGGCACGGGGCACGTTATAACCTTGCTCTTGCCAGTGGGGCGAGGCGCTGAGCCTGGGAGGTCCTGCAGGTGACGGTCCCATTGGGCCACGGCACCAGGTCTTGCTGGGCTACGGGGCTGACAACTCCTGGGGGCCGACCCTGATCCCAAACCCAAGGCCTGCAGGTAGGAGACCCCACTGCCCAGGCCCTGCGAGGCTGGGCCAGCTGCTCCCCCACACCTACTCGATTTTCTGGTTGACAAGAGGGGCCGTGTGCCCCCAGGACAGAGACCGGGGCGTAAGCATCACTGAGAGGGATGGAACTCACATCTGGGACAGCTGCCGAGCTGCTCCACAGCTGGACCACTCAGTCTGCAAGGGAAGAAGTGTAGGCTCCTCCCCGCAGCAGGCCAGGCCCCGCCCCCTGGCACGTGCCAGCCTCTGAGGCTGCCACAGGTGGGCCCCTCCCTTCTCCCAGCCACTCTACCAGGCGTGAGACCCGTCTTTACCTCGAGCTGGTCCAAGGGGCCGGCATGAGCCATCGCTGGAGCCACCCCCTGGGCCGAGGGCCTGATCGCAGAGAGCTCACAGCGGTGCAGGATGACAGCCTTCAGTGGTCCCTGAACTGGCAGCCAGTGTGTGTGATGCATCTGCTGTGGGGCGGCATCGCAAGGACCCGGGGACCTCCAGCCCAGCCCCAGAGCCGCACGGCGTGTGGCTGGGCCCACCCGAGTGCGCCCACCCCCCGCGGTTCCCACGACGGTCGGCGCTCACACAGGGCTGTGGGCGCGGCTGTTTGGTTAAAGCGACGCACACATATACATACACACACACACCTCTGCGAGGCTGGTTTGTGAGCTTCACAGAGCGAGTGCTGTGCACCCGGGACAACCTCCGGCAGCCGGCTGTGCCTGCTCACCGGCACGCGTCTCAGACCCACTGGTGTCACCGCACGCAGCCTGCTCCGCGTCACAGCTGCGCTGTGTTCTGTCACGTGAGCACGCCACGCTGCACGGGCTGGCCTTCCTCCGGGTGCGCTCGGGTGGGTGACGCGCGCTGCCGAACCCTTGGGCCCGGATGCCGCTCACAGGTGTGGGGCGGAGGGCCGGGTGGAAATCCGAGGGCCGTCAGCTCTGCAGGGAAACAGCACAGGATCGTGCGAAGTCACTGCACACAGAGGCTGAGTGGGCTTTCAATAGTGTGCGGACGCTGTCCCTCTCGGTCCTTCTCGGGCCCGGAGGGTTCACTGCAGCGCGTCCTAAGTCCTCGCAGCCACATGGGGGCTGCTCTCTGCTGGCTCTAGAACCGTAAGGACGAGCCTCAGCTCGCCGTGGAGTCAGCACAGACCCCGAGGGGAAGGCGGTGGGCCCAAGTCTAGGCTTTTGGACGTGAAAGCTGAGGAATTTGGGGCAAAATGTTTCCCTTTCCTGTGTGGGGGAGCCACATAGGCTGTTGTGGGGATTGTCAGTTTCCATCGAGAAGGAAAATGCTTGCTGGCGATGCTACGCGCGTCTAAACCGCCTTTCGGAGATGCCGGCGGGAGAGGAGTGTTCGCAGCGGAGACGTGGGTGCTGCCGGTGGGGAGGCGAGCCCCCGACGGCCTGGCGAGAGGAGCTGGAGGCGCTGGCGCCAGCTCCGGCTGCGGGGTGCGGGCGAGGAAACCCCGCAGAGGGCCGCAGGGCTGGAGGTGCCGCGGTCGCCCCGGAGTGAGTGGCCTGCTGGCCGGTCCCCGGTTGGCTGGCTTCTCACCGCCGTGGGCCCCGGTGCGTCTGTGTCGTCCGCAAACCCGCTCCTTCTTTGCATGTCAGAGGCAGTCCTTCTCAGACATGTCTTCTTGGGGTCGGTGTGCCAGAGCCCTGCAGGGTGGGTCCGGGAGTTCAGCCACGGAACGCGCGACGTGGGCTTCCCTCCCCCGGAGCCGGGATCCGTGCCGCTCGCCGACCGCGGCTGGCAGCGTCCGCTCTGTGCCTGGGTCTCCGGGACCCGGCCCTGCGAACTGGCTGCCGGGCGTTTCCGTGGTGAGGAGAGCTTCCGGAGGATCCTTTTGGAGGGTTGTCATCTTGATCTTAAATGTAAATATTGTCACCGTGGTTAAAGAGAGATTAATGGTCTGCCGACAGCCCCCCCCCACACACGTAGGCAGCTCTGACGAGAACAGTCAACTGTCTACCTGGTTTCCAAGAACGCCAGCGGAAAAGCCACACCCACGGGTGGCTGGAGTGGCCTGGGCTTGGTCTGGGGCTGGGGCATCTTTTTCGAGCAACTTATCAGCCGAAAAGGAAACTCAGCATCCGTCCTTCGAACAGGAGGACAGCTGGCACTGCTGAGAGCTGGCTGTGTCCAAGCGGCCTCGCCATTCCGCCTCCCGGCCGGGGAAGGGCCCGCAGCGCCATCAGCTCCATGCTGCAGAGGAGGAAGCTGAGGGTCACCCGGGTTGTGCAGGCCCATCCTCACCTGGACCCCACCTGGGCCCCGCCCGGGCTGGCCTGCAGGTGTGCATCCTGTCATGACCAGGCCACCCCGGTCCGCTGCCTGGCTCCCCGGGGCCAGAGGTCACCGCCACCCGGGTCCGGGGGCAGTCTGCCAACCCCTCGTCTCTGTCCCAGGTCCCTTCATTCTGCAAAGGGGCTCAGGCCTCGCTTCCAGGCAGCCCCGAGGCCTCAGCACCACCCGCCCGGCTTCCGCCACCACCTCCTGGAGGGAGCCGGCCCGCGGCTCTGCCAGGGAGGCGGCGACAGTGTCAGTACCAGGAGGGCTGGCCAATTACACCCCACACCTGAATTTCTTATATGTTCAGTGTTTTACACTAATTAGTTAGTCCCGTTAGCTCTAAGGATTAGCAGCTTCTCTAACGAGACACAGCGACATAAAGTGACTTACCTAATTATGTAAAATGCAGGGGCGCGGGGACGAGAGCGCAGGCTTCTCTGCCCCAGGCTGGGCCTGGCTGCCAGGCCGAGGTGGCCGCCTGCCCTCTGTTCTTGTGGGTCCCCGGGGAACAAGGGGCGGGGGACGCAGGCCTGACGGGGACAGAGGGGTTGAGTGCCGACGCCGGCGGAGGGCTAGGTGAGGGCCCGTTCTCGCCTCCGGGCCTGCTCTCCTCACCGTCTACGTCCCTTGCCAGATGGGGCACTGTCACACACACCCCCACCGCCCAGGGACTCAGAGGCCATGGCAGCCAGAGTGCAGGCCCAGCACGACGGGCTCCGGCGAGAGGCACGCCAGAAGGCCCTGTGTCCAGAGAGAAGGCCCCAGAGCCTCCTGGGAGGCGGAGGAGGGCCAGGGAGAGGTGGATGGGGAAGGGGAGGAGGGTGAGGAGGAGGAGGAGCAGGAGCAGGAGGGGCGGGAGGAAGAGGAAGGGGGCAGGAGGACCCCCGAGCACCCGGAAGGCTCAGCCAACACGAGCTCCTGCCCTGTGCTCCTGAACACAGTCCATCGCACCTGACACGCACCTGCTGGGCAGTGCGGACCACCTGCAGCGCCGTGGCCGGGCTCCGAGGGCTGATGTCCTCGCCGGAGAGCGCCCACAGCCCCACCCCTCGGGGCTGCCGTACTGAGAGGAGCCACCCCGCAGCGCAGGGCAACCGCCCCTAAACAGACGCATGTCCCGGCTTGGGCGCGGCGCCCCGGCCTGGAGCCGGAGCCAGCCGCTCTCCCGCGGGCCGGCCTCGGGTGCCGCTGTGCCCGCGGCGCGCTGTCGGAGGCCTCTGGCTGCAGCCCGGAGGCCCAGGTGCGTGCGCTTAGGCCTGAGTCACTCAGAACCTACAGTGGGGGGCACAGCCCACCTTTGACATCAACACCCCCCCCCCGTGTGTCCCTGCAGGGTGGCTGGTGGCTTGGCTCCTCTCTGGTGGGAAGCAGGACGGGGCTGAGCTCCGCCCACCCAGGCCCAGGTGGACGGTGGCCGGGGAAAGGACAGCATTCTCACGCCCCTCCTCGGAGAGAGAGCGCGGGGCAGGGTGAGGCAGCCGGCACGCAGCTTCCCCCCGAGATGAGCGAGTTAAATCCGCTGGTTGTGAGTAACTCGACTTGCCCTAGGATCCCACAGCTCAAGCCAACACGACGGCCAAGTGTTGATTTTTGAACTGCAGGCTCCTTCACCTGGAGGCTGCTGCCGACCCTCATGCCGGCCACCCCCCAGCCCGGCACTCTGTTGCCACAGAGGAGACTCCTCCCTCAGTCCCATGGTTGCTCCCGGCCCGAGGGCCCTGGTGGGTGGGGGGCTGGGACCTGAGGCAACGGACCAGGTACAGCTGGGAGGGGAGACGGGGCAGGCCGCAGGCCACCTCCCAATCCTCCAGGGGCCCCCTGCCCCTCCAGCTGCGGGAAGCCCTGCTGAGCGCCCTGGGAAGGAGGAGCCAGCGGGAAGCTTCACTCAGGGACCCCGCAGCCCCTCCCCGGCCGCCCCAGGGCACAGCACAGGCAGGCGAGGCTGCTGACCAGGAGCGAGAGGGCCGGGTGTCACGGGGGGAGCACCTCCCCGGCTCCGAGGGTTTCCTCCTCGTTCCGTGCCCACGCTCCGGACCCTGGGTCGAGAGCACCGGTTGCAGCCTGTGATTTTCCTGTGAACGTAAAGGAAAACTCGCCTGTGCTGCCTGGGAAGCTCCTCGAGAACCACCCTCTTCAAACGGAGGACTTCCTTTTAGGAGCCTGGGCGCCTCCGCCAGCCTGCGGCCACCGAATCCGGGGGCCTGGCCCGGCCGGCTGCCTGGGGCTGAGCGCCCCCCGTGTCAGTCGGCAGGTCGGCGTTCTCGGAGATGCTGCCCGCCGCGGGTGGGTGTGTGCACATGCTGGGGTGTTGTGTGCGTGTTGGGGTGAGTGTGCGCATATTGGGGTGTATGTTGGGGTGAGAGTGTGCATGTTGGGGTGTATGTTGGGGTGAGTGTGCATGTTGGGGTACATATGTTGGGGTACATATGTTGGACTGCGTGTGCATGTTGGGGGTGTGCGTATGGACGACTCGACCCTGAGGAAGGAGGGAAGGAGCGAGACCCAGCTGCCGGCCCCGCCCTGTCCCTGTGCCCAGGCCCCAGGCCTGACGCACGGCCACTGAGAACCTCACACAGAGCCCAGAAGCCACTCAGAGCACTGCACAGGCTCATGGGGATCACGGGGACCACGGAGACTGTGGGGACCGTGGGGACCGTGACAAAGCCGCAGTCATTTCAGCCTCCCTGTGGCAGCAGCTGCCTCGCCCTGTCCCCACTGGGGCAGAGCTCGCGGCACAGCCACGGGCCGCTCCGTCCTGCATCCTCACGCCATGGTGACACCTGCTCACCGAGGGTCCCAGCTCCTCCGTCCACCAACAGCATGTCTCCGAGACCCACCAGGACCCAGCACCAGCGCCCCCTGTTTTCAGGACCAGCCCTAACTACTGTCCATGTGGAACTTTTCAACACAGCCAACGTTCACGAGGAACTTGAAAGGCCCGTAATGATGGCCTTTCATCCATCAAGGCGCCGCCAGGCCCGGTGAGCCTCGCCGCCCAGTCCGCCGCCCAGTGCAGGGCTGCCTGGAGCCGGCCGGGTGACGCAGGCCAGACGCTGCCCATCTGTCGGCAGCTGGAGCCACGGGGCCGGGGCTCTGGGCGGCTGTCCTCAGTCACCGAGACGCGCCGGGCCCTGCAGTTCCTCCAGCTGTGGGCCCGGCTTTCAACTGCCACCCCGCCTCCTTCAGACAGACAGACAGACAGACAGACAGAGGCTGCTGGGGAGAGTTCCGTTTAAATCCCCACGTCTTCCCAACTGATAACGGGAAGAATTGACGTGAGCTGCAGCTTCCTAAACACAGACTTTCAATCAAACGTGCACGGACAGGAAAGAAACACGCTGTATGTGCTGAGGGAGACCAAAGTTGACCCCGTCCGTGGGCGCCTCTGCCCCCCGCCACGACCCCACGGCAGCGTGGACACACGCACGCCAGCGACACAGGGCCCAAGGGCGCCCAGCGTCCCGAGGCCGTGGTGACACCTTCGGTTTTCTGATTGGTCTTTGGGGAAAGCCTTTGAGTGAAATAAAACAATTTTTCTCCCTGCGTGTCCCACACAAGGCCCGTTTATTTATCGCTTTCAAGTCTTCCCACAGGCAGCTGGAAAGCAAACCGGCGCTGAGATCTCCAGCGAGCTCAGAGCGAAGGAAGGGTTTCACACCGACGCAGCCGTGCCATCTCGGCTGCGGTCCTGGCTTCAGACACCGGGCGGCCGGAATGCTGGTGCTGAGGAGGTGGGAGGGGACGTGGCCCGAGGGTCCCGTCCAGGATGGCGACGGCGCCCGTGCCGTGTTCCTGCGGGAACAGGACTGTGCGCTCCTCCGAGGTGGGTGGGATAAAGCCCGTGGGGCAACCGGGCCACGCGCCCCCTCCACGGGGCAGCCTCTCCTGGGACGTGCCCCCACTCTGACGCCGCCGTGGGGCAGGAAGCAAGCCCAGGAGGAATGCCGTGGCTCACCAACAGGTTTGAAACCCCGAAAACGACGTTTCACGACACACGCCCCACGCTGGAGGCGCCCGGCCCCTGGACGGAGGAGACACCGGGGAGCACGGTGCGGAGTGGAGCCCGTGGGGAGCATGGGCTGCAGAGCGGCTGGAGCGAGAAGCCGAGGTCTGCGCTCCCCCTGAAGCCCCCCGCACCCCGAGCCCGGATCCCGCCTCCAGCCAGGACAACCCATGTTCGGACAATCAGATTTTCTTCTTTGACTGTCAGGGGCCCAGGCTGCATGGTGGTTTCGTCCCTGGACGCGGCACAGGACCCGGTGAAGGAGGGGGTCGCTCCACACCTTCGCTCCTGACGGGGAAGAGGGACCCGGAGGAGAACCCCACGCCCTGCGTGACACTCGCCTTCTGTGCAGCCGGGGCACCCGGTCATTGCCAGCGAGGCTCGGGGACACAAACACCGCTCCCGAACCTCTCCCTGCCTGGGCTCTGGAAACGGCCGGGCTGCCACGCCGCCCTCGAGACCTGTGTCTGCGTCCAAAGGGCCAGGCACGGGAAGGCTGAGGAAGCCGACCTGCGGGGCACCCGGGTGGAGATCCAGGAAGCACCCCTGCATTTCTTGTGCCTCCCCCGCCCACGTTCACAAACTGAGCCGCAGTGCTGAGCGGGAGCAGCTCCGGGCGGCCGCGCCGGCTCTCACGGGGCCTCTGCAGAGCTCACCCTTGGAGCGAACCCGCCCCGTGGCACGTGCCCGGCTGTGCCTCCGTCGGTGGGAAGCTGGGGCATTTGCCCAGCCTGGTCTGATGGCACCGAGGGAGCCCGGGAGGCAGGGAGCCCTGCGCGGGTTTGCACTGAACCAGGCCCCCTGGAGCAGCAGCTGAGTCCCCCCCAGGAGGCTGGGGCCTTGCGGGCCACACACGGCCAGCTCAGCCCGGGACCCTTCCTCAGAGCCCACCGGGGGTCTGGCGGTCAGTGTGGGAGGCTCCCTCATGCAAGGGGCCCACTCCTCGGGTCCAGGAGCGGCCTCTGTGTAGAGCACACAGGTACCGGTGGGGCGTCTGGAGCGCCATCGGGGTCCAGCAGTGCCACGGGGGCGCCCGCTCCTCTGCCAGCAGCCCCGATGGCACCACACGTGCCGTGGGACTGTCACAGAGCCCGTGCGAGAGTCCCACCTGCTGACCAGGCTCCATCCGTCCTCAGCCAGAGTGGTGACCGGGCCTCCCAACCACAGCCGAGCGCACTGCCATGGCGCCCTCTATTGGAAAGCACGTGCACAAAACCCTCCTCGGGCCGAGGCTGCTGCCCTCGGAGAGCCCAGCTCCTGCCGTTGGGGCACCGGGCACACGGTGGTGGCGCTCGGCGGCCGCCAGTTATGGAGAGAAGCCTGTTCCCGGGAGAACTGAGAACAGGGCCCCCAGCTGCAAAGTGCACCCCAGGCCGCCGCCCTCTTCCCCACACGCCCGCAGCAGAGCCGGCCCGCGGTCGCAGCGAGAGCCAAACCAGTCCGTTCCGCGCCTCCGGCTCTCAGAGCCCACGTGGGGCTCGGGCCTGCGCAGCACCCGGGGGTTCAGGGGTCGCGGTCCCTGCAGCCCTTGGTAGGGAAGGGACTTGGCTTGCTTCAAAACCGAAGTCCTGAGAAGGGCCCAAATCAGCAGATGACGGGCTAGTGCTCACGCTGCCTCATTTTTCAGGGGACAAAGCTCAGGACTGACCTGGCTGACGGGGGCAAATGATATGACAAGTGGCGAGCGGGCAGGGAGGGCCTAGCGCCGCTTTGTGCTAGCGACCTGGTCTCCTGCGGGCGAGGCGACACGAACCGCAGAACACCCCCGACCGGGTGGGCTGTGTTTCCATCCCACCCCCACCTGAGCAGCTCTGCCGTGGCGGGCGCTGTCCCAGGGGCCCCGACAAAACCGCGGCCTTCCGGTGCGCAGCTGGGTGCAGTTTATGGTCCCCGCAGCTCACACGCTCTCCGGTATCCGTCCACACGCAGAGCTACAGGTGTCCCCCCGCTTTTCAGAGACGGTTAATTATAAGCTGAGATGACAACATGATAATGAAAGATCAGGCTGTGGTGCACAGATGCTGGAGACGGTCCCCAATGCCTCGGCGACAGGGGCTGACCCACCTTCTAAGTGACCTCTGACTTCCAGGCTCGACCTTGGGCACCGTCTGGAGTGCGCTAACGCCAGGAGCTAGGGTGAAACTCCACCCTCTGTGAGCTGCCTCTTCCACAGCCACAGCCATGCCCACGGGGTGGCTACAAGCTGCCCCTTCTGCAGCCACGGCCACACCCACGGGGTGGCTGATGTTTCCAGATCGTGTTGACAGCTGGTGACTTTCTGTTGCATCCACAAGGATCGGAAGTGGCCGCGCCGGGCACCACCGTTCCCAGCAGCTGGGCAAACAGCTACAGAATCTCCATGCCCGCCATTCCCGCGGCTGCCCCTTCCTCACCGAGCCGCGAGTGTGAGCCAGCGCCCTGCGCCCTCTACAGCCCGGAGGGAAGCTGGGGACACGCCGGGTGGTCAGCCTCTCAGGGGGATGGCCAAGGCCACAGCCTGGGGAGGGCTGTGTGGGCCGAGGTCCGGTGGCCGTGGCTCTGGCGGTCGTGGCTCTGGTGGTTGTAGCTGGCCCTGGTGGCAGCCAGCTGTTCCCGGTGGGCACTGACGTGTCCCAGTCCCCACCCCCCACCCCAGCCCGAATGGACACTAGCACTGGGACAACAGAGGGTGAGACGGGGACACACACATGCAGGACGGCGGCCCCCGAGCTCTCCCTGCAGTGAGCCAATAGCCGAGACGAGGAAGGAAGGACAGGACACATGTCTGCAGGACACAGCTGCTTCTTTAATGGGGCGGGGCCTCTGCACAGGCCCTGACACTTCCGTGTCACCCACGTCATTCCCCCCGCAAAGATGCAGGTTCGGCTGGGGGGCTGGGAGCTGCGGGCGCCACCTGGGGCCCCGCACCAGGTTCCGGCTGGCCGGGAGCCCCCTGCCCGGGCCGTTGCCCCCGCCAGCTGCGTTCGTGGCTCAGAAGCCACTCCTTCACGCCCGGGCCCCCGGAGTAGTTGCCCAGGGCTCCGCTGCTGCAGATCACTCGGTGGCACGGCACGAGGATGGGGACCTGGAAGACAGTGAGGCGGCCCCCGTCAGTCTGGGAGCTGGGGAGGCCTTTGGGATGCCAGGGCTGGCCCCTGAGCCCCGCGGTGCGGCCCCTGCCACGCCAGGGCTCGTCCACGCTGCCTCAGCGCCACCCCCGACGGGTCTCTGTGGGCCCCGCAGGGGCCCGGGGCTGGCTGGGCAGGACACAAGCCCCCAGTGAGTGTGGGGTATCCTCCAGCCAATCCCTGTGCACGGAGGGTTGGGAACTTCATTTCACTTGGTAAGAGATTCATAAGGTGCACTCACAAAACCTAAAATTATCTTTCGGGGCAGCGGATGGTTCATAGGGGCCTCTAATCTGAAAAGTAGCAGCAGACTCCACCCCTGGGAGGTGCCTCCTGGGCCCCCCACCCTGCCCCATCCCCGCCCCCTTGGCCTCTCTCTGTGCCCACCTCTGCACTCACGTGTGGCCCCTGCCCCCAAGTGCCCGCCAGAGAGCGAACACTCGGGGTGTGCCAGCCCCCCCGGGGAGGCGCTCTCAGGCTCTAGGCCCTGCCCGCTGCCCACCCCCACACCGCCGCGGCTCCGCAGAGAGGAGGTCTGTGCCCGCCCTCCGAGGTCGGCAAACCGGGCACAGGGGCCAGCTGCTGACAGCTGTGTGTCTAGAGGAAGTGGCGGGGCGCATGTGCCCCAGGACCTCTCACGGTGTCTGGGCCCCGTCCGCTCCCGGGGGGCCCCCCCGGCCTCCACCATTGCTGGAGACCCCGTATGGAGGACGGAGCCAGGCAGCACACAAGCCCACCTGCCCGGGGGGCCAGCTCTGGGCGTCCCGGCTGCACTGGCCTCTGGCGGTAGTGTGCCCCGGTGCCTGTCCTGGGCACGGTGCCCAGTAACGCCACTGGGGAAAGCAGGCCCTGTGCCCGGAGCGCACACTGTGACATCGGGCACCGCCATCCCTAGGACCCAGTACGTCCCTTGCCCGAGTTCACAAGGATGATGGAGGCCAAGGAGGATTCCTGCCAGGCAGAGGCGGAGCCCCACCCTCATGGCCCTCCCTGCTCCAGGGGCCCCTCCAGCGGCCGGCTGGCCGGCCGTGGGGGTGGGGCAGGAGACTGGCCAGCCTGCTGTGGAATCTGGCTTGGCAGGAGGGGGATCTGACTCCCCGCACAGAATCCCAGTCTGATTCCCACTGGAAGTTTGGGTTGCCACGGTAACGCGGGCCGTCTGGGCCGCCGACTTCCTGTTCCGGGCAGTTTAATGGCGTGCGAGGCCGCAGCCCTGCTGAGTCCTGCAGACCCGTCTCCCCTTCGTGCAGGGACACGGAGACTGGAGAATGGAGCGTTTACTCGGACGGAGGGGCTTCATCCGACACCACGGTCCCAGGGCCCCATCACCAACGGCCTCGAGGACAGCCTCAGACACCGCGTACAGCCCACACGTTTCTGGCGAAGAAAGGGGGGGGCTCTCGTTTGGTTTCGCAGACGTTGGGGTGCCGGTTCCCGTCTCCTACCTGACAGACCCTGCCCTTGGCCTTTGCTCCCCCACTCCCTCCTGACCAGCCTCGCACCCAGAGGAGTGCGTGCTGTGAGCCTGGCGCGCTCTCTGCACGTCACACAGGTGACGGGCGGCCGGGTGGGAGGGACGATTAACCGCGATCCAGCTACCCGCGGGCGTCCTAGGGTGCGCACGGCGGCCGGGAGCGGGTGACGCCCGAACGCGCCCCCTCTACCCCAGACACGCAGCGCTGCCTCTGTCTGCGCGAGTGTCGGTGGCAGGTCCCGCACTGTTAAAATAACGGAGCCCGCTCCAATTTCCTGGGGCCCTGAGGATGTTTCCGAGGAGCGGGCCCTCCATGCCCTCTCTCCTTCAGCGGCTGCGCTGCCCAGAATGCAATTTCTATCAATAACCGAGCAGCTCATATCCCAGCTGCCCTGGAACCTCCATGCTGTGAAATCTAATTCATCCGCTCTGCGGATCCATCACTTACAGAGCCCCTTTCTCAAAGGCTATAAAACTTCCAAACCCATAGATTTGTCTCCAACAAAAATAACACGAAAGGGCCTTTCAATCAATAGCGGATTCCCTCTGATTCTGGGGCCGGCTGAATATTTCTCCAACTTCGCCTTTGTTCTTGCGGGTAGCAGCCCACAGGGGACAGGGCTTGTTTTCACTCGCGGCCTCATCAATACCTAAATCCTGGTGAACAAGTGACACGGAGAAGCTGTAATCAATAGCTCCCTGTGCGTTTTTTTCTTCTGGTCAAATGGTTCAGCCCCACTGACAGCCCTGACACTCGGAACATGATGCTAAATCTTTATCAACCACCATCTGGGTGACTGGCAGAGCGCGGCTCGGGGTCGTTAAGGCCCGTGGCCGTGTGTGAATAAACTAACTCCTCCGGAACGCGCTGTTTAGGAGAAGGTGGGAAACGCTCTGCGTGCCGTATTGATCGCCTTTGAACTGCATTAAGCAAATTCTGTCGGAGGACGAGCGGAAGGGGCTTTGCGGGGGAGCGCGGGCGGCGTCCTCCGTCCAGTCTACCAGAAAACGGACCGTCCTCCGCGCCGGGTCGGGGAGAGCGCCTTCTGGAAGGCTGCCAGACCGTCTTCCCCGGGCCAGTGCGTGCCTCCAGGAGCACTTTGGGAAAACCAAGTGTCCGGGAAGGGACGAGCCTCCCACCCGGCAAACACCACACCCTCCCCTGGGGAGGGACACGATGTGATGGCGAGCGCCTCCGAGTCGCCGGGAGCCGCCCAAGGGACGCGCGTTCCGGCTCCCGCGTCCAGCCACCCCCGCCCCCCGGATGCACGGCCGCGCTCTTCAGCCTGAACAGAGGTGTCTCCGCGTCACGCTGTGTGTGCGGGAGCCCACTGTCAGCATCGAGGGAGGGGCACGGCCACACAGGACGTCCACGCCAGGCACGGTCCACCCCTGGTCCAGCCTCCCTTCCTCCCGTGGGCCTGAGCCACCTCTGGGACCCCATGGCCCACTCTCGGGAGGCTTCTGTTGCTGTGGGGACTGGCGCGCTCCTGCCACGCTGGATACCGTCAGCCACGCACGTTTCTTGCAGCAGTGCCCATGCGCCTGCGCCGTGGCTGCGGGCACCTCTCAGCTCCACGCAGCCTCTTCAGCGGGTGCAGGTCCCTGCACGGGCTCCCTGCAGTGCCTGGTGACAGAGGGAGGCCCTGGGAAGGCCTGAAGGCCCACCACCACCGGCTGCCTTCGGGGGGCAGTGAGAATGGGGGGCACCCACAGAAGTTCCTGCTGAGCCCGTCGTCACTGCTGGGCTCGGGTTCAGCTTTGGCATGTGACAGGGACCAACAGGAGGCTCCGCACACCTGAGGGTCCGGTTTGTGACTCAGTGATTAGGGCCACACTCGCCAGGGACAGTCAGAGATGAACAGCAGGGTGGCAATTGTCATGCTGGTGGCAGGACAATAAACGTCCCTGAACACTGCCACGAGTGTGACGGCCGAACGGCCACAGCGTCCCCACAGCAGAAGTGAGGAACCTCGGGCACAGAGGCAGGCGGGGGCTCCTCATTAGTATCCGTCGGGTGGAGAGCTTGCCTTCCCGGCAAGGCGTGGCCGCAGCACACACCCGGGGCGCGGACGGTGTCACCTCCCTGGGCATGGGCGCACCTGGGGCGTCAAACTGGACATCATGGAGGGAGAAGGGCAACTCCACCCGTGGGGCGTGGACGGCAGAAACCCCGCCTGCGGCAGGGACGGGGGGAGAATTCCCACCGGGACGGCGTCTGCAGTGACGAGGCATGCGGGCGCAAAAGCACGCTCACTCCTGGCGGCCCCCGCACTGGGCGCGCAGTGGAGCCCTAACAGTGTCCAGTGGCCTTTAAACGTCGAACAGAGTCACCACCTGGAAGAAGACGGGGGCCGTCCAAAGGGAGGGGCGTTTACGCTTTATTGGCAAACGAAACACGTCCAGAAACTTCATTCAGAATCATGCCATGTGCTCCGTGAAAATGCGGCCCCGTGCGCGGCGGGGCGCATGCTAGCGCGGAGGCCGGCAGGCGGCAATGAAGCATGGTCGGGGGGTGCGAATGGCTTGCTAACGGGGCCCCTCACCCCCGTCGCCAAGACCGGGGGACGCGGGAGCCGCAGGAGGTGGAAGCCGGCGTCACACGGGGCTCCGGGCGGCCCGGGCTCTTTGACGTGGCGTGAGGCCGTCCCGGATTACACGTCCGTCTGGGCCGCGCCGTCCCCTGCGAAACGACTGGAGCTGCTTCTGAGAGCACACGCAGGGCAGTCCCAGGGAGGCCCAGGGCCGAGCCGAGCGGCAGGAGGCAGCGGAGGCTGCGGGGCGCAAACGCCGGCCTGCCCCCGCGCGCCGGGGTGCGAACGGTTTTGAAGATACGCAGCGAAGCCGAGGCCATGTTTCGAAAAGCAGGCCTGGTTTAGTGGTCTCCCGTCCCAGGATCCCTGATCGGGCGGCACGCTTCCGTCACGCTGGGGACTGGCCGCCGGTGACTGCCGGCGGGCTGAGCCGCCCGGCCCACACACAGGCCCATGTGTGACCTGACGGGGACCGCAGGCGCCCTCCGTGCTTCCGGCCACAACAGGCACCGGTGCCCCACACGGCAGCCCCGTGTTCCAGGAGATGTTTTCACGTGGCTGTGAGCCCGGCTGCAGGCACACGGGAGGGACAGGGTGTGAAAGGGCCTGGGGACAGAGCCAGACACGCCCGAGTCCGGTGACCGTGCCAGGTCAGGCCAGTTCAGCCATCCCTATCGGTCGGGCCTTCGAGGGCTGGACCTCGGAACAGGAGGTGGGGAATCCGTCTGGAGTGTGAGCTCCGGGAGGCGGGCCTTTCCCTCTGCTGTGTGGCGACCCGGCACCTGGAGGGAGTCTGCTCACCGCGTCTCCAGGCTGCGTCCCCGCGAGCTCCCTGCGGCACCAGCACCCAGAGGGGCGGGTCCCTTGGGAGGGGCGGGGGGAGCACTTCTCTGCCGCCTGCCCCAGAGCAGGTGAGGCCCCACCCACGGGCACTGCCCACACTCCCCACCCCCGGCCCCAAGGCCCTGTCACCAACGCTTCCTGTCTGGCCGCCACCCACGGGCTGCCTGGGAAACGCGCTCACGTTGAAGGCCGTGGCCCCCACGCGGTGGCCGGGCCCGCCCCCACCCCACCTTTGCGCTGACCCGCACTTACGGGGTTGCTCCTCATCGCCCCGCCCACGGCCCGAGCGGCTCTGGGGCTGCCCGCCAGGGCCGCCAACTGCTGGTAGGAAACCACTTCTCCGAAGTTCACGGCCTTCAGCAGCTTCCACAGCACCTGTCTGGTGAACGAGTCTGGAGGGGAGAGGCAGAGAGAGGTGGTTGGGACGGCCAGCCCCCAGGAAACGGCTGCCAGTCTCAGGAGAGACGTGCATGGACACAGACAGGGTGTCACTCCCGATTAGAACGCGGCGTCCCCCACGCTCCTGTCGCCGTGCCACCTGGCCCGGGGAACGTGCTCGAGGCAGGGCGCTGACCGCACCGCGCGGACTTGCAGCCTCTCCCCGAGCACCGGCACCTGCCCGTGGACGGCGAATCGCTGAGCCCTGCGGCTTCACTCCCACCTCGGCTGGGGCCCGGGGGGACAGCAGCGCGGGCCGGGCCGGGACGCTAGGCTGGCGTCCACCTTCGGCCGCGAGCGGACTCAGCACCCCCGACCACGGCAGCCAGGCGCCCGCGACGAGCAGAGCTGCCAGACAAAACCACTTCGTTCCCGTTTCAATCGTCTCGACACAGCTCGCCGCGCCCGCTCTCCACGCTGCTCCGGACCAACTTTCGCCCCCACGGCCCCCGGGCGGGAGCCGTTTCCCGGGGGCGGAGCTGGCCGGAGGGAAGCCCGGGCCTGTGAAGGCGGCCAGTCTGCATGGACACGTCTCGTCCTTCCCAAGGGGACACGAGCTGCGTCCCCACGGCGGGGCGCCCAGCCCTCCGTGGCGGGACCCCGATGGCCCAGCCGAGCGGAGGACCCCTCAGGCAGGCGCGGTGTCCAGACAGCGCCCGGGCTGGCACTAATTACGCTCGGTGCCAAGCCGGCTGGTGCCGCTGGGCTCTGAGAAGAAACGCACCCTTACATGCGCGTTAAATAATAACACTCACTTCTCAGCTGAAGGGAACGATAATCGCTTCACCGGAAAAAATGTGTTTAGTCTTTATTATAACATTAAGCAAATTAAACATCAGCATAATCCAGGTGATACGAGGAAAAGGGTCATCAAAGAAATTAACTTTGTTGTTCATTAATTTACGTGGATTACGCGAGGGCAGAAGATAGCAAGTGTGCTCCAGTTTCTTATGATATAATTTCAAACTGTACACCATTTGTGGCAGGAGGGTGACTTTGGGGTTAATCAGACTGATTTGTCCTTTTAATTGCTTTCTATTCAAAGAAAATTCATTAGATAATGTTCTCTTCAAAATTCATGAATCAATTTAACTGAAGAAACCACATTAACGGCTCCGGGTTCATTAGCACCGGGATGGCGGCCGAGGGCGCGGCGGGGAGGGCTCCTTAGGCAAACACACGCTGTTTACTGCGGTTGCCTCCGCAAGGGCTTTGAAGCCAGACTGTCACCCGGCGTCATTGTTGCCGCTGTCGCTGCGCCCCACTTAAAGGAGACCTGGGAGAAGAGAGCAAAGGAGGCAGCCGGTGGCGACACGGCGAAGAAGAGGAGGTTTCGGGGACAGCTGCCCGGGAGAGGAGCCAGCGCCATCAGCTCGCGGACGGGAGCGGAGGCCCGCTGTCCGCCGGCCGAGGAGCGCAGGGCCGTGGTGTCTGCTGCGTCTGACTCAGGAGGGGACGCTCCGGGGCTTTGCAGAACCGCCCGGAGCTCCCTGAGCCTGTGGCTGCAAGGCGAGGTGTGCGGGCGGGGAGCCGGGCCCCTCCCCGCGCCGTCCCTGGGGTGCCAGCCCCGACGCATCACCCCACCTCACGGAGCACCCTCCTTCCCAGGTGCACACGTGTTGAGCAATAAAACTACACGCCCGTGTATGAGTGTGCGCTTATCAAGCGTTTTCCGTGTCCCTGCCAAGTTCCTCGGGAGACCGCTGTGGCTCCTGCACAGGCCGGGCAGACGCTAGGAACCAGAGCTCGAGGGCGGGGAGAGGCAGCGGACTCACGCTCACCCTGCAGGCAGCGGACGCGCTAATGAGTGTAGGCAGCTCGGAGCCGGCGCCGTGAGCCCTGCCCCGTGCGAAACCAGCCGTGGAAGGGGACCTGGTTTGGGGGGGCGCGCAGTCAGCTGGTCCATATCCTGTGATGCGGTAAAGCCTGCCCATTAAACTCCACACAGAGAGATGTTCTTGAGGCGGCGGCGACCACGTAAATCTTCAGTGGCTGGACCGTCCTGGGCCACCATTAAACATCATTCTTCTCTCTCCCATTACGCACCCCCACCCTCCGCCCCGGGAGCAGGCGGCGGACCCACAGCTGTGCAGAGTGGCCACTGTCGGCCTGTTTCTGGAAGCCCCTCTCCTTTGCCCTCTGCGGCTCGTCCCTCCTCAGGCCCGTTCCGGGCCCCGGGCACCGCCGCCGTGTCTGCGCCGTGGGGTCAGGGCGGGGAGGCCGCCCTGCTGCCACAGCGCCTGGTCCTACGGACACGGTTGCCTGCCCTCCAGTTTAGGTGCCCGGCTGAGAGACTCCGCCAGACCCCCCGGCCCCGCCCCCACGGTTCCCGAAGTTGTCTCTCTGCCCAGGCTGTTCAGCACCAGTGGGCGGCGAGGACACGCGTCTGACGCTGGCCTCAGAGACACGTGCTGTCACAGACCCCGTCTTTGGTGTGCGCTCTCTTCATGCCACACGTGGAGGGGACCTCGGGACGGCCCGCACCAGGTGCGGGCTCTGAGAAGGGCGGCCCACGCAGACTCCCCAGCCCGGGGCGGGGCCGGGAGCGCTGGGCGGGGCCCGGGCAGAACGGAGACTGCCACTCACCTGGGGGAAGAGGACCAGCAGAGGCCGAGGCCGCGCTGGAATCACCTGTCCCCTCCCCAGCTGTTGGAGGTGCGATTGACAAGCACAGCTGTGACACATTCCAAGTGTCCGGATGGATGGCGTGTCCCGCGTCACCCGACACCGTGAAAGGGTCTGGGGTGAGAGCACGAGGGTGGGGGGAGGTTTCCACATCCTGCTGCAAAGCTGGGAGAACGCCGACTCCATCCGCCTGTCCGAGCTCGCCGAGTGACCCCAGAACCACCACTAGAAAAACTGCAGAATGAGGTAAGTGTATTAAGAAACCTACAGGAATACGAAAACACTAAAAAGGTGTTGAAATAGCCTGGAGGAAGGAAGAAAAGGGGAGAGAGAAATGAGAAACAGGGAAAAGACAGAAAACAAAATATTACATAATAATAAAGTGCAAAAAGATCAATAGTAAAATGAAACAAATGTTGTGTTTATATCTAGATCCGATCGTGTGAATAATCACATTCAATGTGAGTGGTTTAGTTACAACAATGAAAAGATAGAATGAATTAAAAAAATAACCCAGTATGTACTGTCTAAAAAAATTCACTTCGAATAACAGGCACAGGTGGGTTAGAAGTAAAATAACGAAGGCGGTAACGCCACATAACCATGAGTCTAGAAAGTGTTGGCAGCAGGCACAGCGGGGCCCAGAGCAGACGATTTCCAGGGAGAAAAGGAAGACCCCGTGGCCACGCGAGGGGCGGCCACGCAGGGGACTCGCCCACCGGAAACGCTCGCATGCCTGACCGCCGCGTGTCACGCACAAAGGGCAAGAGCCATCGGAAGCTGAGAGGAGGATTAGGTGAACCCGCCACCGTACGTGGAGACTGTGACACCTCGGTCCCTCCCAGTAAGGACAGAAATCGCTGGCAGCGAATCCAGGGCGTAGAGACGGAAACCACTGCCGCCCGGCCGCTCCGCCCCGGGCCAGCCGAGCACGCCGTCCCTCCCCAGCGCAGCGGAGCCCCGGCGAGCGAGCCGTGCCGCCTCCGGGTCACACTCAGACTCGGCCGACTCAACACGTCCGAAGTCACCCGAGTCGCACTCTCTGACGGTAACGAAGCGAGGCGAGGCAGTGCTTTGAGAACGGCAGCAGAGAAACCTCTGAGCGTCGGAGCCGTCAGTGAGCCACGGGTCACGGACGGATCGTGGGGGGCAGGAAAGCACGCCCCCGCTGAGCGCGACGGGGGACGCGGCATTTCACAACCGAGGAGACGCAGCGAAAGCTCTGGTCGTAGAAAATTTATAGCGTTGAGGTGCACGTGTGAGGAAAAAAGAAGGTTCTCAAATGAATAATCTGAGCTTCCAAGTTAAGCAACCACACACACACAAAAAAGAGCAAAACAAAACCAAATCAAGAAGGAAGAAAGTAAAGGTGATGGCAGAAATCGATGAAACTGAAACCACAGAAATGAGGAGGAAAACAGGTGAACCCGAAATTGGGTTCTTTTAGAACAATAAAATTGACGAATCTCTAGCAAGACTGGTAAGGGAAGGAAAACAAGTCATCAGCCTCAGGAATAAAAGGGGACGTCACTGCCGACTGCAGACGGGACATGGGTAATGAGGTGTCCCTTCCGACAGCCCGTGGAGCACTCGGCCACGTGAAGGAAACAGGCCATCTACCGAAAGCTATACAGCCCACCTCGCCCGGGCACCGCGGAGCGGAGAACCGGAGCAGTCCCATACCAACCAAAGGACTTACACTCGTGGTTTAAACTCTGAAATCACTGGGGCCAGTTTCATAGTAAATCTGATCAAACATTTAAGGAGGAAATACATGAGTTTAGCATCATCTTTTCCTGAAGAAGAGGGTTTCTTCCCCGGGCATGTTTATGAGGCTGTAATTACTCCGAGATCAAAACCAGGGAAAGACAGAAACTGGAAAAGTACAGATAAACGTCTCCCAAGGGCGCAGCCGCAGACGCTCCGCACACAGCGCCGACGAATCCAGCCCGACCGCACACACGTAATGAAACACGGAAACAGGCGGGCTTTGTCCCGGGGACGCAGGCTGGCCGGCGCCTGAAGGGCGACTCTCTGCACAGATGGACACAGTGTGGCTGAGGGAACGGACGCACAGGCCCAGGAGGAACAGAAACAGACCCACACAGAACAGAGACCCGGGAGCAGAGGCCGCGGGCGGCCAGGACGGCCTCTCCCAGGCTCGGCGCCGGACCCCTGGGCGGCCACGCGCAAAACGGTGAATCTAACCACGGACCCCGTGCCTCTCTCAGAAACGAGCTGGACACGGACCGCAGACCCGCACCGAACAGGCCAAGCTCTGCCAGGTCACAGGAGGAAAATCCAGGCGACCTTGAGTTTCGGGAAGAGCTTTAGATACGGCGTGATCTATGAGAGAAAGAAGAAAACCGGGTCAGCCGGATGTTATGAAAACCGCAGATTCCCGCTCCGTGGAAGACGCCGCCAGACACTGGGAAGAGAAGCCGAAGCCAAGATCTGGAACACACACGTCTGCAGTGGGCTCCACCCCATGGCCCACCGGTGCCCTGGACTCCGGTCTGCCACGGTCCCCTCCGCAGGTGAGACCCGGGGCGAGGCTCAGCCCACCGTGGCCGTGAGCAGGGAGGCCGTCCCTCGGGAGGGCGGGCCTCGGGCAGGAGCCGTCTGTGGCACCGCCGCTCAGCGCTCACTCCGACAGCTGACACCGGGCCGCTTCCCGGACACCTGTGGCTCCACGCCGGGGCCGCCTCCTGGTCCCGCAGGGCGCACCGCATGACGGACCGTGAGCTGCCTGTGTGCGAGCGTGTCTCCCCTCAGGGTCACACGGGGCCAAAGGCGGGCATCCGGGAGACAGGCAAACACGGGAGATGACATCAACTGTCCCCCCGTGGCTTTGGTCTTGGAAAATAATTACTATTTTTTTAAAGATTTATTTTTAGAGAGAGGGGGCAGGAAGGAGAGAGAGAGAAACATGGATGCAAGAGAGAAATACCAAACTGTTGCCTTCATGTGCACCCCACCAGGGCCGAAACCCACAACCCAGGCACGCACCCTGACCGGAGATCCAACCGGTGACCTTTGTGGGACGACACCCAGCCCACCGAGCCACACGCGTCAGAGTGGGACATAGTCATCTTGATGCGAATGTTCGATGACAGGTAGTAGATTGTTACTTCAAAACAAAGACGATCACAAAACCCTCAGCCTGGATCTCTGACACGGCGCACGCAGACACACGCCACCCTCACCGTCCAAAGCCCTCTGGGGTCGTCGATAACTCTGAGGGGGACAGAGGGGCCCAGGGCTTTCCAAGCTGGGCCCTGAGGGCCAGGCCCCCAGCTCAGGGACAGGACCGCAGGCGCCGTCCGGTCTGGGTGCACCCTGAGGATGCACCCGCAGGCGGACGGGCTGCAGCCTCGGACACACACCCGCACCCCGCCCACACTCGGGAGCTGCCGCACCGCCTGGCCAGGCACGCTCAGGTGAGACCACATGCACCCTCCTCGAAGCCGCACCTGATGCCTCAGCATTCACCTTGCCGATAATTAGAGTGCCCGAAACTTATTTAACAAAAGAATTATGCCTAAGACTTTAAGCTCGAACTTAAGGAAGCCTACAGAGAAATGATTAAACTGTGAGTGTCCTGGTATGAACGTGAATAATTATATATTAACATCCGCTACCGTTCAAATAATTGTCATTCAGCTCGAAGCTGAATCACTGGCTTCCGAACAGGTGTTAACGGTTTCCGAACACCGAGAGAGAGAGAGAGAGAGAGAGAAGACAATGTACAAAAATGCGGGGGTGGGGGAGGGGAGAGTGGGTGTCACACCGCCGGGCACTGATGGGGAAGGAAGGTCAGAATCCAGTCGAGGGTCCTGGTTTAGGTCCCTCTGCCGTCCCCAGCCCTTTGGACTTCATCTCGGTGGGCCCCACCCTGGGGCCCTCGCTTCCTGTCCTCTCCCCTTCCAACAGGCCCAGACCTCGGCCAGGGTCCCTGGGACTCCTGAGCCAGCTGACCCCACGCCCACCCACTCACAGGAGCCTTGCTCCCTGTGGGACCCCTCTCCCCCCACTACGATCAGAACAACAAAGAAAAAAGTTGGATTCAGAATGACACGAGGCTGCTGATGTGTGCAGGACCATGTCCCTCCTTCTGGCCCCGGGTCAGCCACAGGAAGGCCACATCGCGCCCGCCTTCCCTCGGCGGCTTCAGCGGCACGGCACAGATTCCAGACCCCGCTCACACGGAACACACCAGTGGTCACCAGACGTGTGCGTGTGTGCCACTGAATTTCTGGGCATGCTGACAGACCTGAGGGGGTGCGTGGGTCTCCATGACCCACACCCATGCGGCTTCTCCAGCCGCTCTGAGAGCACCCGGGGGTCGGTTGAACAATCTTAGGTAACTCTGGAAGACCCACCTAGCAGAAGGGAGCTAAGCCCTTGATTTCTTAACGAGTCCTCCGCCACAGAGGACAGGCACGATGCCGGGGAGGCGGGGCGCCGGCGCCCACAGAGCTGTCAGCGGGCGGGCGCGAGGGGCCGGCGAGAGCAGCCACGAGCTTCGACCCTCTGCGGAGCACCCGGGGCCCTCCGGGGACTTGTCTGGGTATCAACACCGAGCCCTGGCCGCAGGGCAGCCGGCTGGATCTCCCACGATGGAATCGGCTCTGATGGCGCGGCAAAGGGGACGTCCCCAGGGACGTCCATCCAGCAGCCGGAGGGCGCACGACAGCAGTCCCCACATCAGGTCACTCAAACAGCCCCCACCGAGGGGGTGCACCTCCCGTCCTCCCCTGGGAGAACGAGAAGTAACGAAAAGCAGGAATGCCAGGGGCTCGCTAGGAAGCACCAGGCTCGCCGTCCCTTGGCAGAGGGCGTCGGCCGGGACGGAGACCCGGATGGCCCGCCCCCCACCCCTCGTTTCCGTTCTGCAGAGCAAGGACCGTGCCGCCGTTGAACCGGTCAGGGCACAGACAGTCCAGGGCGTTCAGGGCTCTGGAGTCACCACAGCTCCACGTCACAAGACCCCCAACAGTGGTCAAGGCAGCTGGACGCGTCTCGTTCGTTCGGCCCTGTGTCCCCGGAGAGCAGGTGCCCCGTAGCCTCACTTTCCCCTGCTGGCCGCCACCCTGGAATCCGCCTGTCCCCACTGCACGCTGCAGAATGACTTCTGGTGGTCAAGACGCGTCTGGGGAGGAGAGGACGGAGAACAGAGAACTGGGCTGCTGAAGGAGACGCAGGGATGGGGCACCCAAGGGCCCCGGAGGCCAGGGCGCTGGCTCCCATGCCCCCTGACAGCCCTGACACTAAAGCAGGTCCCTCCAGGTGATGGCACGCCTGTGTGGCACGTGGACCGACACCCAGACATCTCCCGAGATGACAGGAAGGGTCACAGGGCAGCGTGGAGCGAGTCCGGCCTTGTCCCCCGGCACCCTCGCTGAGCAGGGCGTGTCCTGAACTGTCCGCTCCCGAGGGCCACGCTGCTCAGACATCTCTCTGGTCAGCCGCTCTGGCCTGGAACCCGGGGTGTCACCCGGGGGACCGCCTCGAGTTCCCGCGCTGGCGTGGTACTGTGGGGTCACCCCGGGCGAGCTGCCAGCCTGACACCTGGCTGTGGTCAGAGGTCAGATCCTGCCACGTGGCTGTCGGGGCCCGGAGCTCCCTGAGCACGTGCGGCAGGAGGGGCAGGTGGCCTTGGGGGTCCGGTCGTGCAAACCTCACACTGAGCAGGGGACGAGGAGCCATGGTCTGAAAACCACGGCGTCGTCTCAAAGGTCAAACCAAAGGCAAGCGCCCCAGCTGAGTGAAGGGGCCTCACCGATGTGGTGAGCTCCGTGGGTCCCGTCACCTCGCCCACCGGACACGGGCACGTCCAGACTGCGCGGCGAGACGTCTCCCGAATGCCCCCGGGCACGCACACAGCCGGCCCTCACCCACTCCAGCCCCGCAGGCCAGAGGGGGCGGGGACCGTGCGCACCGGCCACGGTCACTCTGCTGCTCTCGTTAACACGAATGGGCCGTTGACAGCATTTAAACGCACTAGCTCTGACACAGATAAACGAGACCACCCAATGCAGTTTCAGAGGTGAAGCCCGTATTCTCGAACAGAAAACACGCTGGGCGGGGGGAGGAAAAGAAAAGTCGGGGCCCCCAGCCAGGTGCCCCCTCGGAGAGACCCCCCCCAACCGTGTGGGTCCAGGACGCAGGCTGCGAGGAGCATGGAGAGGTGTTAATGGTTTCAATATTTATCTGCTGCAGGGAAGCACTCTGAAAAGAAGACAGAAAAAACCCTGCTAATGGCTGTGTCTTTGCCATTAAAACGAAAGGCTTGACGCGTCTTATAATCAGAGGACAATTTGCAAATCATTAAGAGAAATGTAAAATTCCATTAAAATACAAATCAAGAGACTCTCCCTGGACTAATAATCTTTTTGATATTATTTTGCATCTCACCATTTCTGTGCCAATACCCAGGCCCCACAGACGATCAGGCCCCGAACACGCTACTCGCCCCAGCCCGCTTCTTTAACGAGAGACAGGGAGAAGGATCATCTGTGATTCAGAGCAGGTACTAATGAAGAATTCCATATACTCTGAAATTTAATTAAAACCCCAAAGATTTCAAATTAGATGCAATTTGAAATGCCTGGGGCAGAAATACATGCACTTGCCTGGCGAGGGTACCACACTGAAAGTTGGTGCCGTAATTGGTCTTGATGTATTTTTGTGTTGCTGGGCTGAGGCACGGAACTCATAACCATATAAAAATTCTCTGTAGATTACCTGCTCATTGAGAATGCCATCACTCAGGTAGTTCTCCCCTAAATTACCGTGCCGCTGAAATGCACAAAGCGACTCGGAGAGCACAGCCGCACAGCTGGCCGACGCGGCCGTGAGTTATGCGGGCGTCAGCGCGGCCTTTCTTCGTGGTGAAATATGCTCAGCTGAATATTAAAATATAATTGGCATTCAACCTAAGTCGCTTAAACCGTTTTGTTATCTTCTTTTAAACTGATTTGGCTCCTCCACAGTTATTTTCAAGGATGCGATTCACAAACTAATGACACCATCATATTCAGCGAGATTTGTGCTGTTTTACATGCGCCATAAATAGGCAGGGTTTCTGCAGCCTGCGAGGGCCGGCCTTTAAGTATGCGCTCCTCCTTTAAGTATGCGCTCCTCGGGAACATCAAAGGCCCAATTCCCGGAAAAAAAGGGGGGTGGGGAGGATATGCCATTTATGTTGGTTCTTGCATATTTTATTCTAAAAGGAGAAAGGGATGCAAATTTCCTGCGAAGGGTGGACGTGGAGGCCAGGCAATGAGCCCCGTCTGGGTGTCTGGGCTCCGTCTCTGTCTCTCCCCGACAGACGGACCCAGGGAGGCAGGGCCGGGAGTGCTGGGCTGAGCGCCGGCACAGCCCCGCGGGGGAAGGGGGGGCAACGAGCGTCCCCGAAAAGCAGACACGGCGAACGCGCACAGGGTCCAGGAACAGGCCTTCCTCCGTGCGTGCGGTGCATTTTGGGCCACGACAAACGGCGGCGCTCAAGAACAGGAAAAGTAGTCGCCATGGTAACGGGGATGCCATATATATTTACGCCGGCTCAGGGGCCGTGCCCACCAGGAACGCTCTTCCCAGCGCATTACCGATACATCATCGATGTGCACTTCAGTACACAGTGGACAACGTGTACGGAAGGGCAGCGAACCACGAGATTGAAACTTGCGTGTGTGGGTGGTGCATTCGAGGCACAGGGGCAAACACGGGGCCCGCGGGCTGAATCCGGCCTCCACCTTGTTTCTGCCTGGCAGCAGCCTCCAGCCCTCGCTGAACTGTTAGGAGTAGCTGCATTCACACAGCCCCAAAATGACCCGCGGCCCTTTGAAGGCAACTGCGAGGCTGACGTGG
>CM052542.1:155090100-155110079 GCA_028533065.1 Trachops cirrhosus | reverse complement strand
CTAGGCTCAGGAAAAAACACCGACATGCTACCTGAAAGCACAGCGGGGAGACTGCAGACCACCCCTGAAGACAAGCTCGGGTGGGACGCGTGGCTTCTGAAGCCACGTGAAGGGCTCCGACGTGGACTGAGGGGGCTCAGTGCCTGGGAGGCCCATGCGGGTCTGGACAGAGGAGCGGGCCCTGGTGGGCTGGGGGTGGGTGGGGGCTGGACGACCCTGCTTGGCTCCCCAGGCTGCGTTTCCAAGTTTGAAGGGCTGGCCCGATGAGGGCTGGGGTCAAGGTGACTCCCTTCCTGGCGGCGTCCCTGACCCCAGGACACAGTGTGTTGGTCGGCTGAGTCCCCACAGGGCCCCCCCTGGACATCCCTGGTGGCAAGGGGACTGCAGAGACACGAGAGCCCTCGCTGGGGCTCTGTGCTGGAGGATGCGCAAAGCTGACCTTTAGCCGGCAGGGTCAGAAAGTGCAGATGGGCCACGCTCGTGTGACCGGTTCCACGGCTACAGCTGCGGGCTGCGACGCAGGAATCGGTAAAGGGCTAAACACATCACTGAAGAGGCAGCGTTGCCGATACCCAGCAAAGAAAACTCTAAACCCGTCTGTGGAAAACCCTCCCGTGTGAGACAGGAAGACCGGCTGAGGGGTGGAGGGCCCCTCCCCCTCCAGCTTCCTGCCGGGGGCCACCTGGAGGGGGCTGGAGGGTGCTGGGGACGCCCCCACCCCAGGCTGGCAGCAAAAGCAGAAAGGCCCGGGGTTAGTGGCCTGTGCAGCCAGGCCAGCTCGGAGGGGCCGGTGGGCAGGGGGCTTGGAACCACAGGGAAGTGTCTGCACACATTCTGAGCCCGGAAGCCGATCCTGGGAGTCGAGGTCGGCGTTTCCGAACCCGCGGTGAAACACGCTTTGGGCAAAGCGCCGCCTCTAGGACGCGAGCTCTCCGGCCGCCGGCCTCCTCGGCTGCTCTAGACGCGCGTCACACGAAGGCGCCGGCTTCTCCCAGGAACGGCTACCAAGGAGCTCGGCGGTGCTAGCAGCAAAGAGGTTTAGGTGATATTTTCATTATGAAAGAAACATTAAGCAAAGATTTATTTCACGAATAAGGGCTTCATTGAATAACTATTTCTTGGAGAAAAATGAATTCAAAATCAACAAAACTGACCTTTGAAAGAGGTTTCCAGGGAGGGCCTGACCCCCCTGCAAAGCGTGTGCTACAAGGCAGCCCGCTCCATCAGCGAGCGGCCGGGAAAACGGATTCTGTGGGCGCTTTTAACAGACCCGGTCACGAAAAACAAGAATCAAAACCCCCAAAACACAGCGAGGGAACGCTAACTTTTCAAGGCAGAAAACGCCCTCCTACTAAAACAGCAGTCTCGGGGAGATTCATCGCGCCCCACAGCTCCCCGTGGCTTTAGTTCCTGTGCAGCGGGGTCCCCCGGGAAGCCCGCCTGCCCCGGCCGCAGGAGCGCAGCCGCGGCGGACCCTTCCAGACTCCTGGTCAGCAGGCGCAGCCGAAGGGCCCCCGGGAGAGGGCTCCAGGTGAGTCCCTTGCTTTAACCGAACTTCGGAAATTCTCTAGGAAGGGAGCGGAGCCACAGGAGGCTCCAGCACCTGATGCTGCACCCTCACTGAGGGCAGTTTCGGGCGGTTCCCCTTCGTCTGCAGCTTGGCGCTCCTTCAGAGCTGAGCCCCGGGCCCCAGGGTGCTCACCTCACAGAGGACCCTGCGGAGCACCCCGGGAAGGAGAGGGGCCTCTGGGCAGCAGGTGGGCCACAGTGCGGCCTGAAGGGTGGGCGGTGCAGGGCCCAGTCCCGAGCCCCCGGGCCTCCCCGGCCAGGGCTCTGGGGCAAGACCGCGAGGAAAGCAAGACGCACGGAAGTGGCTCAGCAGACTCAAGAATCCACGTGCACAGGAGGCAGGACTTGTCACGGACACTGACGCCACGTTTAAAGTGGACCCGTTCCCCCAGCGTGCACAGAGGTCTGCCCCTTCATGTGAACCCACAGCCTCCAGGCCCGAAGGTGGTTGGGGGACTGGCCTGTGTGGGACCTGCCCTCCCCCCACGGAGTCACTGGCTCCCAGACGCACAGCTGAGGGCCAGCGAGCCCCCCACCGCCGGACACACAGGGGCGCACAGCTGGGGCCAGTGCCGTTAACTCCGCGGTGGCCACTGCATTCCAGCCGTGCCCCGCCTCCCTCCGTGGCCCATAAAGTCCCCGCACCTGGACCCTGCCCGGGAGTGACTGTGCCGCACATGCCCCAGCGTGGGAAAGCTGGGCCACAGCCACCGACTGTCAGCAGGTGGGAGCCGCTCAGTGCCCCACCCCCAACCAGCCGGAGGGGCCCGGGACCTGCTCAGCAGTCCCCGCCAGCAGGGCTTGGCCGACAGGGGGACAGGCTTCTGGGCTGACTGGGTGGCCACGGGGACAGCCTGGCCTGGCGCGGGCCCAGAGCTGGGCAGGCAGGGCAAGAGTGGCCGGTCCCAGTGCTCTTTGAGAGCTGAGGACAGGACTCAGGATGTGACAAGCCCCCGACCCCCTGACCCTCTTGGATGACACAGGGCGTCTGCCCTGGATTTGTGACTTCTCTGCTCCGTATATTTCAACACTTTAAATGCTTGCTCCCTCGTTTGACAGACTTGACGGGAGGGAAAGCCAGTTGGACCGTTCTCCCTGCTCCCATGGGCAGAGCAGAAAGTGACAAAGTGGTGACAGCGGAGAGAGGAGGCCACAGCTGCCGGGTTCCCAACAGCATCTCCCAGTCCCTCAGACGCACAGCCCGACCCCCACCCGGTCCCCAGAGTGGAAGGTGCGCCCGGGCACAGCCACCCACGCCCTCCGCCAGCCCGGGACGCGGGCGCTGGGGGGCAGGGGCAGGTGGGCTGTGGACTCGTGCAGACGCCCTGTCACAACCTCGCAGCCCTCGCTGAAAGACACCGCCTGGGACAGTCCTGGACGACGCCGGGGGCCAACAGACACACGTCTGTCACCGCCTCCCCGTTTCCGCTCCGGGCCGCAGAAACGGGCGGGTTCAGCTCAGCTTCTCAGGGGTTTCTCTGCCCGCTGCCCCCCAAAACTCTGCTCCCTTTGCTGGTTTGTTGCTGCGGAAAATCACAGCAGCAATCAGAATAGCGTTAAACTTACTTAGTAAATTCCACTTTTAAGTTCAAGTTCACTGTAAATTTACCCACGATTTCTGGGTGATTTTTCTCTTGAAGTACCTGCATGTATGCATTCTTTAAGTACATGAAGATATGTGTTCATACAGATATATACACACACGTAAAAGCTGTACAGAAACACTCATTTATATTAAAACAACTATAAAAATCACTATGCAAAACAAACGTCCGGAAAGCGTCCAGAGTGACCTGAGCTGCCGTGAGGAAGAATCGGCACAAAAGCTTGAACAGAAAGGCCTGGGAAAGTCTCCGGGATCTCGCAGGTGTCTCTCCTGGGAGGCAGCGGTTCCCGCCCCACCCCACCCCGAAGAGCAGGGCGCCTCGCCACGGGACGTCCGGGCAGCTCAGTGGAGAGCCCGTCCGGGAAGACGCGCCGCCGCCGGGGTGGCCAGCGCCGGGTCCGGGACGCGGGCAGCGGCCCGCGCACGAGCCTCACCGTCTGCGCTGCGGCCGGCAGACAGGGCGAGCTGCCACCAAGCTGATGGAAAGTGCACTGCTGTGCGGCTGTGCCCTGCTGGGGCCTTTCCCAGCGAGAGTCCGAGTCGGGCTGCCCGCCTCGTTTCCCCGCCTGTGCCAAGACCACACAGCCGTCCGGCACGGTGCGGACCGCACGGTCCCGTCCCTACGGCGCGGCCACTTGCCGGCTCTGTTTGGATGGCGGGAAAACGCCCAGTCGGTATGGCCAGTGAAGCGAGCAGTGGTGTGAGACGGGCACCCCGAAGGGCACGCCGAGCGGGGTGGGGGTGTCACTGACCTTGCAGGAAGACGGGGTGGTGCAGGGCAGGCACGGGGAGCTCCCGGAGGGCGGCGGGCTGCTGGAAGTAGGCGCGTAGCCAGGCCACGCACTGCGCCAGGGGCTCGGCCGTTTCCGCAGGGCTGAAGGGCGGCGCAGCAGGAGCGGGGGCCTCGGCGGGGCTGTGGAAGTGACAACAGGAGATCAGTAAACCTCGAGGCCCCGGGCCACACATCCGCAAGGCAACCAGAAAACGGCAGTGCACGAACAAGGAGGGGCCTGCAGCCCCTCCACAGGCAGGCTCCGCACGCAGCACCACAGGCAGCCGGCCGGGAGGCGGGCTGGGGGACGGCGGTGGCTGAGACGTTCAGGAGCAGTTTGCCCGGGTGTCCACCTTCAGCTCTGAGAGACGGACATGCTGCCCTGGCCGGGCGGCTCGGCTGGTTGGGGCGTCGTCCCTGCGCCCCAAGGTCGCGGGTCTGATCTCTGGCCAGGGCACATACCCAGGCGGTGGGTCCCCCCACCCGCCCTGGTTGGGGTGTCTACTGGGTGCAACCAATCGATGTGTTCCTGTCTCTTACATCCTCTCCCTCTAAAATCAGTAAAGTAAACCTTCGGGGGAGGTTTTTTTTTTTTGTTTGCACAAAAGAAACACGATGTCCTTGAAAACAAGGGGCACTTCTATTCGGGGCTCCGCATGTCTGTCGCACAGCCAGAAGCAGGCTGCCACGGAAGCGGCCCCCGGGGCAGTGTCCCTGCCCCTTCGCAGGACGCACAGATGACTTGTGTCTCCTGTCACCTGTCAGATCACGAGAGCATGTGACCAGAGCCTTTCCCCAGAAACACTTTCCCCGAAACCCCAGTAAAGTAACTACAGCCCTGCCCTCCCCTGCCCCACCAACAGAGCGGCGCTCTCGAGCTTCTGACCGCTTTCTGCATGCTCGGTCTACCCTTTCCCATGCTCGACGGTGTCCAGCCCGGGTGTGGGTCCTTCTGGGGTTTCGGATGTCAGAGCAGTGCTGTGTGACGTTCACTCGTTTTTCAAGTCTGTTCATTACGGTCGCTGGTCTCCCCTTCACCTCCTGAAGTTTTATTTTTGTTTTAAACCAGCATGTTTTAGACTCGCTGCAGATCGCTCTGTCTCATCCATCCAGGTGGTGATTCTTCTGTCCCTGGGCCCTGCGGCTGACCCTCGAGGACCTGGCCCCTAGCCAGGGCCTGGCTTTCTGGATGCACCGCTCCGTTGGCTGAGGAAACAAGTCTGACCCCTCCTGATGGCCCCCTTCTCCCACCTTGCGGGGCCCTGGACACCTGGCTCGCTTCCTTGGGCTCCCCCGTCCTGGGGAGAGTTTCTCCCACCTCCTTCCGGATACCACAGCTCCCGAGGCTTTTTGGGGGCGGGGCGGAAAGGCCACCAAAACGCAGGTACAAGCGGCTCTTCCTGAAGTCTCACACCTCCCTCCCGGCGTCCTGAGGGCAGGTGGGGAGCTGGGACCCGAGGGCCGCCTTTCCTCATCGTGCATGCCCTGTCCTCACCCACCCAACAGCCCCGCACAGGCAGGTGAACAGAGATAACACAACAGTGTCACCGCCTTCAACCCATGGGGGCCTCACTTCCTGAGGCGGCGAGAGAGGGACAGGGCCCCTCAACACCCCCGCGGAACCCAGCGGGGCTGGGGTGCGGGGCTGGATACCCCCCCCAGGGGAAGCGCCTCACAGGCCTCGGCTGGTCTGCAGAGCTCGTGGGGGCTACGGTCCCGTCACACACGCCGTCGGGGGTCCTCGGGGGAGGGGTGGTCACGACGGGAGATGGGCATCTTCACCCGAGAGGCTGGGCCTCTGTGCCGCCCGGCCCTCCTCCGCTTCGAGTCACATCTCTCCTCACTCGGACGTCCCCAGCGACACGGGGCGGACGCTTGGGCGCCCCAGGCCACTGCCCACGCCGGGGCCTCGGCCTCCGCTCGGGACATAAACCTGAGCTGGGCTTCCTAGTATCTCCCACCCTGAAAAGGGCACTTGAAGAATTTTTATAGTAGTAAAACTCATCTTAAATTGATTGTCTATGCTTGTGCTAAAGACCCCACCTCTGATTCACTCTGTGGCCCTCCTTTTAACTCTTCCTCTGTCGGCGCTGGGCGGCTGCTCACGGGTGAAATGCGGTTAAAGCGCTCTGATTCCGAAGCCAGGATTTAGGGCGCTACATTCAAATGAACGGCATTAAACACACACGTAAAAGCAGACTTCTGAAGCCGTGACACAAATTCCCATTTCTGCGACAACATGGAATTTATTCCCTGCCCTGTCCTCTTCTCCAACCTGGCCCAGCTTGACCCCGAAAGCTGCGGTGTGACCGTCTCCGCGCGCCGATGATGGGCCCCCTCATCTCGGAGGACATCCGCCAGGCCCCGCGCCCCCCCCCACACCCCCGACGGACTGGAGACCCCCGCCGGCCTGGCTCCGGGGCCCACACTCACCTACGCCCATGTCTGAGCAGCTCCCCTGCATGCGAACACCCACTCGGCCGTGTGCGCGGAGGCACCGGCCACCGGGGGACAGGCACTGAGCACCGCCAGGCAGGCAGCCCGGGCGAGGCGGCCCTGACCCGTCCCTTCCTGGGCTGCCAGGAAGAACGTTCCGGCACAGAGCCGATATCAGATTAGCTCCGAAGCAAACCTGTCCCTCAACTCGAAGCAACCTCTGAACTGTCCCCAGTGAGGCCGGAGACGCCTGACCTGGTCGTGCTAACGGAGGACACTCAACTGCCCAGCACAGAGGTCGTCATGAGAAACCTTCCTCCCTGCCAGCAGTGTTTGAGGACGCTGATGTGAACGTTAATGGAGGGAGGCTGCCACACACCCGGGGGCGCAGGGGACCCGGTGGCTGCACCACATTTACACGGGGTGGCCCTGGGGAACATAGGTACACGCTGCAGTGGGGAGCTGTGCCCGGCTCCCGTGGGTCCTCCTGGGCGGGCGTGGCAGGGTCAGGCGCGGAGCTCGGAACCGGCGCACAGCGGGGCCCAGAGCCGAGAGGACAGCCTCCCGGCTCCCTGCCTGGTGCGCGCACCCCCACGCCCCCGGAACCAAACTCCGTCTCCAATCCTGTCAGAGACCCCCGGGGCTGCCTCTCAGGTCGATGGCAAAGGGGGGAGGCGGCGGCCTCGAATTTATCCGGGTGCCCGCCGCGCACTTTCTGGGTGGTCGTAGGTTTGCTACTTAAACTCGATCTCGGTTTTTAACGGACACCCTGAGCCCTTCGTACTGGGGCCTCGGGTTGATGTCAGAACCTAAACAAGACCGCAGGGGAATTTACTGTTGTATTTGAAACACCCCAAAACTGAGAAATTTTTTGTACATTTTCAATTCCTCCCCCATATAACGCGCATGTCATAAGAACGGTATATTTGCCTTTTAAAAACTAATTGATTGTTAAAAATACATCAGCAATAATAAAACGTTTTTAAAAGACGACTTAAATAGTACACTTGGCAGACGAGAGTGCCTTGAAAAAGCCTATTTTCTTTCTCCCTGAATGTTGAAATTATTGAAAGGAAAGCTGTATTTTATCAACACTTTAACGTATCATTAAAAATCTCTCCTATTTGACAGATGAAGATAAGAACACCCCAAAACTATAGATGAATTATCAAGTCCCCAATGATTGCAAAACAATTACAGGATGCAGAGCAATCTAGTTAAATTTTATTCAAAAGCTTACCACACTTGTGTTTTCTTTTATTTTTCTATCAAGAAACCCATGAGGTTTAAGCACAATTCATTATGTATGAGACCTCACTCGCGGTGCTTGACTGTTGATTAATAGCAAAGTTTGCTGTATGTACATTTGCAACATTAGATGCATACAATATGCTAACTTATTCTTTCACCGAAACTAATTATTTACAAAAATGACTACTTGAGACTACAATTTATTAAATGCATGCATCCCGTCCCCGTTCGGCCCCCAAAGACAGCCCGCGATGAAGATCTTTCACTTGATGTGACAACTTGCAGAAACGGTTATTAATACTGTAAACTCGGCAAATAAAGAGTTCAAACGGCCTCCTGTCCACGCTGCCTCTATGCCCGTCCGCCGCGGCGGCGGACACGGGCGCGTGTTAACGCTCTGCACGTGGGAGAGGCACCGTCCTCTTCCGCTGCTGAACTGAGCTCCTCACAAATAAAACGCTTAAGCGTCAGGAGCAAAACGGCTTAACGAAAGAAGTAACGTGAAGCAGGAATGAGAAGTCCTCATCAAATTGCTGCTTGAGTAGATTTATTACAGTTCCATCAAGAATTAGCTCATCTGTTGAAAAATATGTGTAGAAATAAAACTTTGAAGGACTCATTCTGTAAGTCAAATGACTGGTATTCCCACAAGGGTACTTCCCCCCAAGGGTCTCTGGCAGTGGGTAAGTTGGTGTGACTCGGTAACTCTCTCCTCCACTCCGAGGACGGCAGGGGTGTGTTAGGAACTAGCCCACGGACAGGGACTGCAGGCAGCCCACAGGTCGATGAGATTTCAAACGGGGCATCCGGTCGACCGCAAGTGTCTTTCGGGCTAACTCTGTAACACCTGTGGCCCAAAGCGGCGGTCCCCGCTCTGAGCCGCCTCCCCCGTGCAGGAGGCCATTGGGTGCTTTCCCCGAGCTGGTCGAGTTCCGCAAGGACATGTAAGGAAAAGGAGGACGTGGGTTTCGAACCAGGGCCTGTACTGGGACGCAGGGTTTTAGGGACAGGGCGGAGGGAGGGGCTCTGCTTTCTACAGTGAACGAGGCGAGAGAGAAAGTAGCCCCAGAACGGGGAAGCCTCAGGGTGTGTGGTCAAGATGGGCGGAGAGCGGTTGGTTTTCTACAACGCAGTTCAACATCCCGACTCTCAAGGACACAGCTGAACTGAGGTCGGCCAGTCAAGGCCGCTGACTAAGTGAGTGTCAGGTGACAGGCAGTCTCCCTGCCACACCTCCGAGACACGACGTGGCACCCAGGGATGGCAGGGTCCCCTGGTCAACGCTGAGGACCAGCCCTGTGGAACCCACCGAGGTGGGCCTTGTGCGGTACGTCTCGGCTGACCGGTGCCCGGCGCTGACCGGTGCTCGGCTGGCGACTGGGGCCTGCCCCGTGTTCGCCCCTCCCAGGAGCCCCCCAGGAGGGCAGCGTGGCCTCCGGAGTCTGGCAGAGGAGATGGGTCCCGGAGTTCTGTGACGATAAGCAGTGCGTCAGGGATGGAGCCGCGGCCTGGCCGAGGTCTGCCCGACTCCCGAGGCCCGACCCCCCGGGCCTCCGCCCCAAAGCGGAAGGGCGGGCACGCCTTGCTGTGGAGTCCCTGTAGGTTCACAGGCCGCACTCCTGACAGCGTGGGGGCTGCGCAGCGTGGGGGTTCCCTTCTGTGTGGGCGACTGCTGGAAACCTTCCCTGCCGCTCAGGGGTACAGTCTAGGACCCCCAGCGCCTTACTCTGCAGGGATGATGGAGTCGGGGCATCGGCTGTAGCTGTTCCATTCCGGAAGCTTCCAAAGCCAGAGGAGGTGCTCACACTGCAGGGTCTACCGCTCGTAGACAGCGGCCCCCTGGGCGCCACGGGTCCACACACCCTCTTCGAGGAAGGGCGTGTTTCTATCTTAAACGCCTCCAAGTTCCTTCGCGGGCGGCGGGCCTCGGTCTCAGGCCGCCCAGGCCCATGTCCCTGCGGACACAGAGGCAGAGGGAGGCCGAGCTCCTTCCAGGCGGCCCGGTCAGGCAGCAGGGCGGGCCTGGGGTGCACCAAGGAGCTGCTAGGTGGACGAGCTCCCGAGCAGGCCACTCTGGCGCCCCAGTGCACAGCCAGCCCCCAGTCTGCCCCCCAGCCGCGGGTCCCGCGCAGGTCCGGTCGGCACGGGCGCGGCGCTCGGGGCCTGCTGAGCGGAGGAGACACGGCGGGGGGAAGGGGCTCAGAAACACCTGCACGCCCGACTCCGTCTTCCCAGTGGGTCTTCCCAGTGAGTCGCGAGCGGAGACCCAAGCCCTGGGGGAGAGGACCCGCGCAGATTCTCTAGGCAGCGGAAGCGACACTCCCCCCCTTCCCGGGTTCCGTGCCGAGCGCCCTGGGGTGGGAGGACCCCAGTCAGGGCTCTCCTCCCCGGCTGCTCCGTTCCTGCCCTGACAAAGGCCACCAACCGCACAGGAAACAGAAGAAACACGGAACTGAACAGCCAGCCCCGGAGCCTCGTCCTCCTTCTAGGACCGCGGACAAGTGTGTGGAACCGCAGACGCCACAGACTCCACGAGGCCCACCTTCGAGGTGCCCTCCTCTTCCTCCCTCTGGTTCCTCCACCTGCCAAGAGGAGCCCGTTGGGTCCTTAAAAGAGGAGGAGGGGGGAGTCCCTGTGGGGACAGCCCCCAGCCACCACCTGTGATGCAGAGGACACCCACAGCCCCTCCTGCAGGCGCTGCTTCCCGGGGGACACCGTGCGACCACCGGACAGAAGCCCCCTTGTGCCCAGTGGAGGTCCCGGGACATGTGCCGAGCAAAGGGGCGGAGGGACGTGGGCCGGCCCGAGCCAGGGACGCCCGCCTCGCCTGGGCCCCCGTCACCTCCACGTCACCCCCGGGACAAGCAGTTTCCCTTCGCCGTCCCCATTCAGGAACGTGGTCCTGTCTCCTCCGAGCCCACGCTGTGAGAAGTGCTGTCCGGGCGCCGGCGGGCCCAACACCCCGCCCCAGGCAGCTGCCCACGGAGAGCCCTGCAGGCTCCCAGACCGCTCTGCCAGGACGCGGGCCAGCAGGAGCCCTTCCCCCTTAGTGCGGACTCTGCCTTCAGTTCGATGCCAAAACCACAGCGACCGCCCGCAGGCCCGGCCCCGGGCCTTTCGGCAGGCGTGCAGACCTGTGGGCGCCCCACTGGCCTGTGGACGGTGCTCATTAGTAAGTCCCGCCTGCCCCGAAATCACCTGTCCGGGAAACTGGTTTGCACAGCTCTCAGTAAATGCCAGATGCGCCCTCTTGGCCAGCACGGCGGGGTTTTTAGGGACAAGCGCAGCTCGCGAGGTAAGGCGAGCCTGCCGCGTCGTCGGGACGACTTTCTGCGGCCTGGGCTGCGGAAGCCCGTTCACGGTCACAGCTGGGACCTGTTAGCTGGCGAGCACCGCCGAAAACTCTGGATTCAACATCAGACAGTGTCCTGACTGCGCGTTAGTGGCCAAAAAACCTTAAGCAACTATGAAATGGACAGTTAATGTAACTGTATTTTAAAACACTGAGGTCATATTTAATTTTGAATTGAAACTCTTAAAATGTGCTTTCTGGCAAGGATGTCGAGTCATAAAACAACGTTGACTACAGAACAAAACTGAAACGTTATTAAAATAAATCTTTTTTCCAGAGTACTAATATTTGCAAGTAGTGGATGACAAGAAGAAACATTTGTACTTTTTCAGCGAGCGCTCCCATCCGAAGGGTGACATCAGCCCGCACCCCAGCGAGAGGCCACGCCCACCCCACCCGGGCCCCCTCTCTGGCTGCTCTCCCAGCACCTCGTCTTCTGTCCGGGGAGCCCGGACCAGCCACGCCCCGAGGTCTGCCCGTCCCCAGTCCACCCCACCGGCAGAGAACCGACGACCTCACCGGGGCGCTGTGGGGTGGGGGGTGGGGGTGCTTCTAACAGGAAGGAGCAGAGGCAGGCTCGGGGGGAGGCGGAGGAAGGATGGGGTAGAAAACATTTAGCAGCAAAGCTGGCCAATTAAAATTTCCTTTGGGAAGCAGCGATTTCTACTCAAAGCGGGTTGGAAGGTCTCATTTTATATGCCTTTTTCCTCCTCTTAAAAAATCAATGCAGCCCCCGGGGAGGCTGTCACACTTGCTGGGCCGTGAGCTCCCTGCCTGGACCCGGTCCCCAGGCCTCCCCGGGGAGGGGCTGGGCCGGCACAGGGCTTCCCGCAGACACGAGGCAGCACGCCCTCTCCCCGTGCCCAGGCAGGGTCACTCTGTCCTCAAGCGTAGGCCTCTGGGCCACCTCATTCTGCCCACCACGCCCACAGGGTCTGTCACGCTCTGCAGTCTTTCTTCCCGGGTCCCAACCCTCCAGCCCACCCTGCCCGGGCCTTCCAGGAGTCCGCACACCCTTCCCGCCCGTGACCTCGGCTCCCAGAGGCCCGAAGGGTCGGTCCCCAAGCTTGCTCCGTTCGACCTCGCTTCGGCTGTGAGTCTCAGGCCTAATTTTGGAACCCTCTGAAAACAAAAGCATTTTCTGATACTCAAGAAAATTTTAGTGTGAGAAACAACTCAGAAAAGGCAAGTCTACTGGGTTGGCCAAAAAGTCCGTATGGTTTTCTCCATAAAGCAAAACGCAGTTTTCATTTTCTCCAACAACTTCACTGATTTGGATATTCTGAGGATGTCGGCCGTCTCCCACTACGGAATGTTAACCGTTCTCCACGTCTCGATGTCTCGATCAGAGCACTATCAGCTCCGACCAGTCTGCCCGAGCGTGGAGCGTCGTCCAGCGAGGAGTCCGCAGCTCGGAGCTCGACAAACCACTCGGTCACATCGGTCAGTCTCAGCACCTTCTCCGCACGCTGCACAGATCTCTCTGCGTTTCAGTCGCAGTCTTACCTTTCTTGAAATAATGAAGCACAATATGCCGAAACTTACGTATTTTCTTCCATCTTCAATATTAAAATGGCTACACAAAAATTCACCAATTTTGATGTTTTTTAAATGCATGCTGATGTGACAGTTCTCACATACAACCTAACAAAATTATTTCAAATAAAGTTCAAGACAACCAAGGACTGCTAGAGCCGTCATATGGAAAAACCAAACGAACTTTTTGGCCAATCCAATACAAAATCCATAAAAAACTTCAGTTATCCACAGGCATCACAGAAGCAGCGTTTTACCTGTAGGAGCAGCGACAGGTTTGTTCTTAACGATCTCCACTGCAAGGAAAACACGATTGTAAAATCCCCAGAGGCCCGGCGTCCCTGGAAACGCGGCCTCCACCCGAGGGGCGAGGGCAGGGCTGTGTCCATGTGCACGTCTGCCTGTCCCCCTTTCTGCTTGTCCGGGGTCTGTGGACAGGAACGCAGAGCCCACAGGACCGGTGCGGGCACAGAGACCGCCCGACACCGGAGCCCGACAGGCAGGCTCGCGCGTCGCCGACGTGAAATGCTGCACCGTGAACACATCCGTCTACTCCGGGTGCTGGAGACTGGGCGCCACCCCGCCTGCCCGGCTTCGCCAGACAGCCGTGGCCACCCAGTCGATGCTGGTGCCCGGCTGCCCACATGGGGACGATGAGCAGACAGCCTTGCACCCACCCAGGAGTCCTGGGATCCCCGGAGTGCTCTCGGAAGACCCTCTGTTTACACAGGAGGCCCCTTCCACGCTCGGAAGGGAACTGAGTGTCCTCGTCTTCTGTCCTCGGCGGCCCCTGGGCTCCAGCCCCGGCCCCACAGCTGCCGCCACACCCCGCTTGCTGGCAGCCATCCAGCACTTTAAACCGTCACTCCCCTCGCCCTGTCCCCACACGGGATCGCCTAGATCTCCAGGGTCAGCAGCCCCCTCGGGCCAAATCCAGCCCACCACCGTTCCTGTGAATAAAGTTTCATTGGAACACAGTCACGCCCACCCGTCCACAGGCACGGTGGCAGGGCCCAGCAGCTAGCCGGGCCGGCCAGGCCCACGGAGCCCGGGACGTCTGCTGCCTGGCCCTGCGCTGTGGGCCCCGGGCGAGATGCGCCCTGCGGAGCTGTCCTCCGCCCGTCTCCCCGGGGTCCCTCCCGTCCCATCGACCACGCCGGCTCCCTACTCTCCTGGAGACGCAACCTCCTCGTTCTCCATCTGGCTGGGGGCCAACTGCGTTAAAGGGAACCTTACGCAGCTTTAGGCGTACCAGGGCCCACCGGCTCCCTCTCTCCGGGGCATCGCCCGGCGGCACGGGCGGCACCGGGAGGCCCAGGGGGTGAGGCCGCACCGCACGGGGCACGGAGAGCGAACCTGTCCACTCGGGTGCGTCTGACCGAGAGCCTCCTCAGCTCCTCAGAAGTGGCCTCTCCGTCATCAGGCCTGGAGAAGACACCCCCTTCCTCAGTCACAACGACGAGGCCGTCACCGCCTTCCATTGGTGCTCACGGAGAACTGCCCCCAGGTCCGTCTCGACGGCACCCTGGACCCCGAGTTGTTGTTGGAGAGCCCGCCCCCACTCGGACCGCCGCTGACCAGCGGGATAGAGGACGTTCGCTTTGAGAAGAACGTGCTGCGCTCACGTAGCCACCGGCCCCCAGGGCCCCCAGCGTGCACTCCTAGAGCTTCTGACAGTGACTCCGCAAAGCCACCAATGTCCTCACAGGAGATTCAAACACACTTCCCTGAGGGGGACCCTCAGGCCGGGGTCGGGGTCTGGGGCTGCTCCCGCTCTCCAGGCTCCGCCTGGTTTCCGGTGTTTCTGTGGACCAGGACCGGCGACAGTTGTCACTGGTGCGCCGTCACCTGTTTTTAGTCATCGATTTCACTAGATGCTGTAAGCACGAAGCGAGATTGAAGATGCACAGGTGTCCTGTGAGGGCTGCCCAGCGAGGGGCGGCCCAGGTCCACAGGAAGAGGAAGCCAACCCCCCCACCACGCGGGCTCCAGCAGGAGTCCCCCCGGCCTGAGACCCCAGGAGCGGGGATGGCCCCTGTGTCGCCGCCTCCTCCCCACACCACAGGAGCCGATCCACATCTCGGCGTCCCCCAGCCAGCCTGAAGCCGGATCCTCGGGCAGTTTCCCTTCCCTCCCAAGGCCTGATTTCTGCGCCACGGTCCGGGCCCCCCCGAACCCCACAACAAACACGCAGTCTGGGGGGCAAAGCACAAGTGCCCTCCTCCCTCCCCCACTAGGTGAGATGGCTCGGGCTGCTGCCACCGACACCGAGGGGTTCATTAATAGGCAAAAATTAATTGTATGTAGGCTGAATTAATGAGATGGAAAAACACGCATATTTCAGCTAACGCGGAGGGGACGGGCCCGGCGGAGGCCTCTGTAATGAAGTGGCTGGGCCCGGGGACGCGGCGCGCAGCGGCGGCGGCCGGCCGGTGTCCCTTTGTGATCGTGGGGGCTGGGGCGCCATTAAAAAAATACACTGTGAAATGTAAACACCACGCAACTGTTCTGAGCACAAGGTTGACCCCCGCTGCATGTTCCGCAGAGCGCCACCTCCAGATTTATAAATAAATGATTAGATGTAAAACCTCGGGAGGATTCCCCTTTTCCACAGCAATTACCGCGGCAGATTATCCCCGTGCGGCGGGTCCGGGGAAGGCCCCTTGACTGGCAGGAACCACTCAGTGCCGTCCTCGCGCCGAAGGCGCCGTGACAGGACGGGCCGTGTCAGCGTGGGCTCGGGACACGGCCACAGGCGGAGTCCACACACGGGGAACACGTTGAAACACGTGACGGTCACCGGCGCGCTGACCTGAGCGGGGTGGTCAGTGCAGGCAGGCGTCCTGTCCCCCGCCACACGTCTGCTGGACGCGGTCCTGCGGGGAAGCCTCGCGCCCGCACGGGCGTTTTCTCTCTGGCTCTTTGGGACTCATCCTTACGCCACCGAAACACGCGGCGATGAGCCTGGGCACAGGCTGAGCGACGGGCAGAAGCCGCTGTCACACGCGGTTTCCAGTCGGGTTCCTTTCCTCCCGACACTGGGGACAAAGTCTTCGACTCCGGGACCGGCTTCCACTGTAGGAAGGGCGCTGTGCTGGCCTCCCCGCCGATCGCTGGGCACAGGGTCACCCCCGGCGTGTGGGAGACTCACAAAAACAAGGGCTCCGGAGGCCGCACTTCACGCTGGTTTTCATTTTTTCCTCCCGGAGAAGCTAACGCCCCGGGTGCCCCGCAGGTGCCGGACGGAACGCACTCTCTGCGCTCACAGAGTGCAGCCCGTGAGGCCCTGTTACCTGCGGCACCTAGTTCAGTGCGCACACCTGCCGGCCTACCTGCCGGCCGAGAAATTCCCAGGGAGACACCATTCCCTTTCCTCCTGCGCTGCTCCTCAGCAGTCACTCCCAACGGTTTCTTCTAAGTCACAGAACCCCTTATCCATTCAACAGTGGCTGGAACTACCACGTGGTTACTTTGTTAACACACACCACCTCCAGCTGCGGCCCACACAGAGCGCACGGCGCCACGGGGCCCCCACCTGGGGGACCATTTCCTGGTGGCTCCAGCCACGTCCACACCCTCGTGGGCACAGCCCAGATCCTGGGCTCTGTCAGGACCATCCTCTGAGCTGGGAGACCGGCCCCCGCACCCGGTCCAGTGCCCGGGTCCCAGCGATCGTCCCCGCGACACCCCTCTGAGTGCACGTCCCCCAGTAGAGGGACTGATGACAAGCACCCCCAACGCCCAACGTGGCCGAGCCACTACAGAGAGAGCTGTGCACGTGTCTGGGCCGGAGCACGGGCCACGGCGACTTTTGCCAAAGCTGCCGGTGGAGAGGACGTCAGTGCGGGTGGCGGAGAGGGTGAGCCTTCAGTCGGAAGGGGTTCACGTGCAGGCGTGTGCAGCTGTGTGGGTGCTGGAAGCTGCAGGTGGTGCAAGGCCTGGAGAGAACAGCGTGGGGGCAGTGAGTGCGCGCGGTGGCCGGGGGGGGGCACTACGTGCAGGCCCACCCAGCAGATGGGACCGAAGGTGTGTGCGCTCCTACCGGCAGTGCCCGTCCCGCCCCCACAAACTTCCTTCACACGTCTCTGCCTCTGCACCTGCTTCTCCGCTGGCTGGGCCTGCGGCCCATGATCGAGGAGGGCCAGCGGGTCCACGTTCGCCTGTGACTTCCTGACGTGGGAACTGGGGTCCTGGGCCCTGAAATCCCGCCGGTCCCAGCCCAGCAGGGATGGGGGCACCCTGTTCTAACTCCTGGTTTTGTTACCAAATCTTGTCCTTTGTGGTTTGTCAGACGCCCACCAGCTACCTAAGGTCCATGACCTTGTTCTGCTGTCTCCCCTCCAGTGACATCACCCCATTCCACCACGCTGCACATGCTCCTCTTCCTCCCTGCGTCGGTCCAGGGGAGGAGCCGGCCGGAATGAACAGACGCGGCAGGCAGCGGCGGGTGGAGCCACGCCCAGACCCACGTTGCCAGGCCGCTACAAGGGCACGGGCCTGACAGCACGGGCGTGGTGTGGAAAACTGATCACGAACTGGTCACAGGTGTGGACAAAGTAAAACCATTAACACAAAGCCGTACAGCTGCCGTAAGAGCGCCGACGCTCCGTGCGGTCTTGCGGTGGTAACGATGTTTCGAAGCAAGACTCAAACTCAGAAGCTCCAGGGAAAGGACGGTCAGACTGGACTACATAACAATTATGAAACATGTATGCCTTGGACAAATGACTAAGCACCATACTCGAGAAAAAGTTACTGAAGTTAAAAATAAAAAAAAGAAACAGTGGGGAAAACTGAAGAACGTGCTTAACCATACCAATAGAGAAAAAAGTACACTTGACTAATAAATATTAAAGAAAAGAGTGTATGACCTCCACAGTTATCAAAGAAATGCCAATTTTGGGGAAAATAACCATGTTAAAAATGTCACTTTGGTGAAGCTTCAGAGAAACTGACATCCTTCACTAAAGCGAGGGGCTGTGAGTGGGCGCAGACTCTGCCGGGCACCTGGGCCGCATCCATCGAAGCTTTGAGTGTGAGTGCCCTGTGGCCCGGCGGTCCCCCCTCTAGACACCTCCTCCATGGAAATGCACACCCACAAATGCTCCTGATGACCGTCTGTAAAAGGTCGGGCAGCCACCAAATTTCCAAAGGAAGTGGAAGGGGTAAGAAAGTATAATGGATAATATGTAACAAGGTGCCACTATGGAAAGTATAATGGGTAATATGTAACAAGGTGCCAATACAGAAAGTATAATGGATAATATGTAACAAGGTGCCACTACAGAAAGTCGGTGCTCTACTATGCAGGTAAAGGCCTACTCAGAAGACGGATACATTGTATTCCCTTCAGTCAAGGTCTGTAAGAACGGGGATGTATACTTACAAAAATAGAAACAAAGTTTTATTCAAGAGGATCAAGAGCGATTGCCTCTGGAAAGAGACTTTTATACTTCTCTATTTGAAATTTTAAAGGTGATCTTGTGTTGCCTTAAACATTTTCAAGTCAAAGACAGAAAAGGCAGCTTAGGACGGCGGTGACACGTGAGGACCCCCCTGAAGGAATGGGGGCCCCGCTGGGGACGGAGAGGTCTTCCTGCAGCCGTCCGTGCTCCTGGGGCACCAGCCACGACCTCGGTCCGAGCATTTCCCACGCTGGGGACCCCAAACAGCGGACGGCGAGGCAGCAGGGGCTCCCTCGGCCCCATCCTCCTGCAAAGGGCAGAGTGTGGTGGCTCCTGAAACCTCGCCCTGCATCCGGGTGGGGGGCGGCACTCTTGCCCCAGGGGTTTGGCCCGTCAGCCTTCACTGCGAGGGCGCCAACCCGGGACACTGCTCCCCCAGGGCCCTCACCACACTGCCTGGATGCCACACGGCGTCAGCAGGAAGGCCGGAGTGCTGTCCCCGCTGCAAAAGGCTCCCGGAGCACTTGTCCTGCCTGGGAAGCTAAAAAGGATTAACAAGTGACGCTTAGAGGTGGGGCAAGCGGCCCAGAGGAGGAAACCCAGCCCGGGGCAAAAGGGGCAGAGGAGAGCGGAGGGACTGTGAGCCCCGCCCTGAAGAGACGGGGTCGCGGGACTCCGTGGTCACAGCTCCCGACGCCGCACGGGATGACAGTCACTGTCCCAGAGGAAGAGAGGCTCACAGAGGTCCTCTGCTCCATGAACCAGCTCGCGGGGATGCTGACCTGGTGGCTGTGAGGAGCCGGGACACCCAGATCCTCGCCCCACCGCCCGGGGGTTGGCGCCATCTGAGGGGGAGCTAGCTGTGTGCCACCTCCTTCCGGCTCCTCGATGCGGAAAGCCACCTGCAAGGGGGACTTCGGTTCAAGTTCAGACTTCCCACTCTTCCTCCTGAGTCTGTGTGTCGGTCTACTGACGCGAGAGTATTTTTCTGCAGCTCAGTGTTGCTGAGGAACAGCTTTCCCGGCAACAACTCACGGGCTATTTTAGGGCTAAACCTGCTCCTTCGAGTCCCCCACGCTCATTCACCGTGGAATAAATGGTGGCCCAGGAGCTAACGTGCGGTGACTTCCTGCCCTTTTCTCGTGGACCAGCGTCATCCTTCCCGCCCTCTGGGGGCCTCGGGCGAGAACCCCAGACCCCCACACAGCGCCAGAGCCGCCCGTGTGCGAGCGAAGCGTCGGGAACGCCAAGCGGGCCCTGAGCCCCCAGAGAACACGAAAGGACTGTCTGCTGAGTCACTGGTCCTGGAAATCCGGTCCGTCCCGGGTCGGGGCAGCCCAGAAACGGGCAGGACGTCCCGCTTCTTTCTGACGAGCCCGCGGAGCCCGCCGTGGGATTAACACCCCGCGTAGCGATTTTCCTGCGGATTAGTGAATTCTGTCCTTAATCAAGCCCTAGTCCAAGTGGAAAGCACCTGGGGAAGCGGGCGGGGCGGGCCGGGGAGGGAGGCTCGCCCCAACTCAACTCCAGCGACCTGCGTGAGGAGCTCTCCGCGCGCCGGCTCCCCCTCCTCGGAGAGGCCGCCGTCACGCACCCCGGGCCTGCGCGGCGGCGGGCCACCCCTCAGTTTGCAGGGAATTAGGTAGACAAATAGAGCAGGCTAAATGTAGCGCAGGAGGATGGAAATGGCATGAAAAGGGGCAATTTGTTCGCGATGCTAAAAACCATTTAATACTTCACATTTTGCTTTGCCATTGAGCATTTCTATAAAATGCTTCTTTAAAAAAAAAACGGGTTTTTCTCGAGTTGAATGACCTTTAAAAAAACTCACTCCCAGCGTTCTTCCTTTAACTTATTGGTCCCGGGGGCCCCCACGTTACTAATTGATGCAGCAAACAGGCTCTGGAAGGGAACCGGCACCTGAGGGAAGGGACGGTGACGAGGGGACAGCAGCTCTCAGGGGACGACGTGGCTGCTGGCACAGCCCCTGCTGAGCGCAGCCTCGGGGGAGGGTGCCCTGCAAACTCCAGGAACAAAGCCGCTCGGGCTGCG
>CM052542.1:155077600-155085100 GCA_028533065.1 Trachops cirrhosus | reverse complement strand
GAGTCCGAGGGAGACTCGGGCACACACCGTCCACGTGTCCTGAGCACCCCCGTCCTCCCCCAGGACTGCACCCTGCGATGCAGACGCCCAGGGTCCCCGAGGCGAGCCCAGGACTGGTTTACCACACGCCCGCGCTGACCCTCAGGGGCCCCACCCGGAGGAAGGGTTTCCTGCTCAAAGACAGCAGGGCCCCAGCTCTGGCACTCACGCACATCATGTTCCTCACTGGAGAGCGTGTCCCTGCGGGGTCTGGGCGCACGTGGACAACACAGGCCGGCTCCGCTTCCGTGGGGCCTGCCACCCGGTGCGGACACAGGTGACACGTAAAACCCACACGGAGTAACGAGAGCAATCTCGCGCTGCCCTCAGCCTCGAAGGGACGCGCGGGAGGCTGAGGGGTGCCAGGATGGGCTCAGCGGGCAGGCCGAGTTCCCCGGGCACCCCGCGACCAGCGCATAGAGCTGCGGGTTTATTTTTCCCTGGTTTAATCCCGCAACAGCCCTATTCAGAAGGTTCCTCGTCCTTCTGATGGAGGAGGAGAGAAACGTCCAGGGCTAAGCTCAGGGGCCTCCTCGGATGCGGAGAGGGGGCTGCAGCCCACGCCGGGCGCCAGGTCAGCGCCTCCGGGACGCTCCGAGCCCACGTGCACCGGGCCTCGCCCAGCGGGGCCCCTGTTCGCGTCCTCCCCTCCTTGGCCTCTTCCCTCCCTGCCTCTTGCCGTGTCCACTTGACCTTCCTGCCCAATTCCGGCCTGGGCTGCCTCCCGCTCCCAGGGCTCTGTCTTCCACCACAAACCACGGCCACCGTCGTCCTGACTTGAATCACCGGCTTCCCCACAGGCCACATCCCGTCTGCTCCCACTTATCTGCTCACTCAGCAAACCCCCAACCCTCCGGCCCGAGCCAGGCGGCGTGCGCGGCGCTGCAGACGCAGGCATGCCGGACGGGGCGCCCGAGCCCGTGTTCTGGGAGGGGGAGCAACGGCCGGGAGACCAGCCCACGCATGGCACGCGAACACACAGAGGCTCCGGTGACGGCTGCCAGGAAGGACTCGGCACGGTGGCGGGCTGCAGGGTGGTCGGCGGGCGCTGAGGCCCCCTAAAGAGGGCGGACAGGGAAGGCCTTTCCGACAAGTGACATCGCAGCGCGGACGAGAGCACAAGCGTGCGGTGTGAGCCGGACAGGCCTTGGACAGGCTCTGATGGAATGGAGGTCTCGGTGAGCGAGGCCAGCGGCGCCCCCAGGAGCCCCGAGGCTCACCGAACGGACGACAAACCTCCACCCCGCTCACTGCCGCGAAAATAAAAGGGTAGAGCTTTGGTTTTTGACGTCTGCCCAGTGTTTAGGAAGTCTACCTAAGTGTGGCTTCGAAGCCTTGATTTGTGGTCTGCCACAGAATCCACATGGTCTGCTCAGGCCAAACCAAGGGGCCGCGGCCACGGCTCGGGGAGGCCCTCCCCCACCGCCTCGCCTGGCACAGCTGCGCTCCCAGCTGGAGAAACCACCGAGTCCTGGGCGGGGGGAGGAGAAATCAGGGAGCTGGTGCCTTTTCTGCCACCGCAGTGAGCAGTGCCCAGCCTGCAGGCAGCTCCCACAGCGGGCCACGCGTCCGTCTGGTCCTCCTGTCCTTGGAAAGGGGTCGGAGGATGGCGGCTCAGCCCTCACAGCGCCCGGCTGCGGGCGCCCCTTCTCAGCGCGTCTGCGCGCCCAGCTGCTCAAACAGGCTCTCTGCCTTTGAACCTGTCCCCGCGGATCCGTCAGCCCCAAGAGACACGCTGGCGCGTCAACAGCATGAAGCTCAAAACCTCTGCAACTCAAAGGTGTGTGTCTTTTCATGTTTTAAACATCTGACCTCTCCAAACTGCTTACTCCCATCCTTCTCCTTGAGTCAAACTTCCCATTATCTGGTAGGCCTCTTCGCCAGCCGGGCCGGCCCTCTCCCCAGCACCCAGCCTCCCCCGGAGTGCTGGCACCACTCCGGGTGGTCTCGGGTCAGCCACAGCCGTGCGGAGGTGCGGGGGCTGGGTGGGAGCACAGGATGGCCCCCCGGTTTTCTAACAGGTTTCCTCTCCGCCACGAAGCCCCCTTTTTCTGTCCAGAAGTTGTGAACAGAGGCACGCACTACGCACCCTGACGCTCTCTGGCCAAGCTGAGGGAGGGGTCACTGGCCCAGGCTCTCCACCAGGGCGGCGCACCTGCCCACAGCGGGGTCAGGAAGCATGGGGCATTTTTGGCCCTCAAAGTGACTAGGAGAGGCTCGTCTCCTGGTGACAAGGAGCAGGGCAGCCAGCTCAAAGACGGTGCTTCTGCAGCGGAAAAGCCCGAAAGCCAGCACCGCTCACCGACCCGGGACCACACCAGGGCAGCTACGGATCACCCGCCATCCCATCAGCCGGAGGTGAGCACGCTGATGTAACATCCTCCTTCAGTCTCTCGTTTTTAATCATTTAAATTTTCTCTTGATAAAGTGAGGCGGGATGTGTATGACAGGGACCTTCCTTTGTTATAAAGATTCCAGGGAACAGCATTTTAAAAAAACGCAGACTATTCCCAAGGCGGCTGGGTCCTGACTCCCTGCGTGTGGGGTGGGGGCACCCACAGTGCCTGTTTCACTTTGTGGAATCGTGGTCTGTCGCCCGGTAGGCCAGCGGGCGCCTCCACTCCCCGCGCGGGCTCGCGTGAGCGGACCCCCTCCGAACAGCGAGTGCTGTGTTTGAATGAGCAGCCGGGCCTCCCCTGCAGCCCCCCCAGCCAGGCCCGCCCCTGCCCGCCCCTCAAGGGCTCTCAGCCCCCATTAAGGGCGCTGCCCTCCAAAAGTGGCCCTGCCAGAACCAGGAGCAGAGTGCCTAGGAGGAAATAAGCCTTCATTTGTCTTGCAAATTAAACTCTATTAACCCCACAGGCTGCTCCTTGAACATGCTTCTAATATTAGTTACGCCGCATACATTATGTAGATTTCATGTTTTCAGCATTGCATTAGATGCAGAATGTCTTAAAATTCTAGAACGTTTCCGAAACCAAGCAAAAGAATCCCTAATGTGCCACCACGCAGGGAGTTTGGAGAAGGAACAGGTTGGTTGGCTGAGTCTGTATGATGCTCAAGTACACAGATTACATTGTCAATTAAAGGAAAAATCGAAGACAGGCAATAATCCAGTGAGTCATTGCTTACTCCCCCCGCCCCCACCCCCCAGAAAAGGTTTACGCAGCACGAGGATGAAAGCAGCTTAACTTGAAAAATTTTAAGTTTGTTTCTCATGAGACAGAACCTAAGAGCAAGCCCCTGAAACCCAGGGTTTCACCTCCTCTGGAAGGAATCACATGGTCAGAGGGTCCCCTAAGCTCCAGTGGGGAGACTGAGGGAGCAGTTCGAGAAACCTGTAGCACCGGAGCTTTTGCATACAAACTGGACAGCAGTTTGTCCATCGCTACAGAAGTCCTGCTGTGACTGACGGAGGGGGGGGCCGCGGGGGTGGGGGGGGCGTTGAGGCCAACCCACAGCCTCCTTCAGGGAGAAGGGGGCGGCCCAGCCACGTGGGGTCTCCCCTTCCAGAACGCAGCGGGTCTCTGCGTTAGGATCGCTTAGCATCTTTTCTTCCATTAGGGTTTTGTGGTTTCCAGCATACGTATTCTGTAAACGTCATCTACAGAAATCCACTGAACGGCTGCTACAAATTTTTGTAAGCGAAACTTTAATTTCCAGTACTCCTCATTGCTAGCATATGGGAATACACTAGGTGTGGTATGTTGAGCAGTTTGTTGAAGGTTTTTTTCCGTGGGGAGGGCTGTATGTAGACAAATGTATCTTTTACAGAGACAGCTTCATTTCTTCCTTTTCCACGGTATTTTTTTCCTCTTCCCCGGTGCGCTGAACTGGCTGGCCCTCCAGTTAAACGGGTGGGGTGGGAGGGGCCCCGCCTGACCCAGATTTTAGAGGCGAAGCACTCGCCCCTTCCCTTTCCGGTGGAGTGCTAGGCGGGGGCGATTCACAGCTGCCGTTCCTTCATCAGCTTAAGAAACTTCCCTGTGTGCCTGCTAGACGGTCACAGCTCCTCGCTGTTCTGTGTTGACATTGGTTATGATTAACCAATCATAACCACTGACTGGTTATTGGACGCCGGACGGCTTTCCGTCCCCCAGACAGGCCCGGCTTGGCCACGGTGCTGCCGTCCCTTCACACGTCACGGGCTTCGACTCGCTGGTGCCGCGGAGGATCTCTGCATCGGCGTCTACGGGGGAGGTGGTCTGGGGTTTTGTTTTAACACCTGTTCCAGGCCGCGGAGTCAAGGTGAAGGCGCCAGAAGGTCAGTCGGAAAGTGCGTCCCCTTTGTGTATTTTCTGGAAGAGTTTCTGTAGCATCGACATTGCTTTTCCCCTAAATGGCTGGTAGAATTCACCCATGAAGCCTTTGGGGCTACATATTTAAGGGAAAGCTTCTATTTTAGGTGTAATTAGAGCAGATAAAGAACTACCCCGGTCCTCGGTTCCTTCCTGAGCGAGCTGGCTCTTTCAGAACAGCAGTGCGTTTATCCTAGTAGTAATGCACCCAGGCCAAGTGGTTTGAGCTGCATACTCCTTACATTTCACTGTCGGCAGAATTTTTAGCGAAGCTCCATCATTCTTAATATTGTTCATTTGTGTCTTTTTTCCTTTAGATAGAGATGTAAGGACCAGCTTTTAGAGTTATGGATATTTTCTACTGCTTTGCTGGAGACCTTTTCCTAACACAAATATTTTAACGCTATAAATTTTCCTCAAAGTGCAGTATTAGCCGAGCCCAAAACTTCTGATAGGCTTTCGTGTTCATTCAATGCAAAATATTTCTAATTTCTCCTATGAATTTCTGAAATAGTCTAACTTGCTACTTCCAGATATTTTGCATTTTTTCAAATCTTTTTGATATTAGTTTAATCCTGCTGTGGGGAGAGAACACACTGGCACCATTTAAATACTTTGAAAACAGCTGGACTTGTTTTATGGCACCGAACAGAGTCTTACAAATGAGTCGAGTGCATTTAAAATGAGTGCGTGTTTGGCGTTCGTTGAGGGGACACTGTTCACACGCGAATCACAACACGCTGCGGGGGGGGGTTCCTCCCGATGTCAATGCCCGCGCCCTCCTGATGTCAGTGGAACTTGTTCTTCGCGCCACCGAGAAGGAGCGGCCAAATCTCCACAGACGCCCGTGTGTGAGCCGTGTGAAGGGCGGGGGAATCAGTAGGTCCATGTGCTTGTGTGGTTTTTTACGTTCGGTCACAATAACGTACAAGCTCACGGCAGGTCTCGTGGAAGCTGACAGAAAGTGGCCCTCGGCACCAAGGAAGCACACGCCCTTACACCGTGGCTCCGTCACTCTGCAGGTCTGGAGGGACGTTCGGCCCAGGTAGGCCCTCTCCTTCCAGCTGTGACGGTCGCCAAATGCGCGTCCGCCTGTTGTGGACAACCCTCAACCTGCGGCGAGGTGTGGGGAGCACGTTCCCATGGACGGCGGCTCCCCGCTCTCCCAAACACGGCGGTGGGCTCGGGACTTGACCAGCGTTCGGTTCGAGCCCACAGATCCACACCCTGGGCCGGCCACTCTGCGTCGGTCAGCGTGCCAGAGGGGGCCCCGGGAGTAGAGAGGGGAGATGCTGCGGTGAGACACAGGGTGTCCACCTCGGGTGGACCTCAACTTACAGACTTGGCCTCATGGAAAACCCCGAAACCACACACCTGGCGGCACGAACACCCACTCTTCAAGAGCACATCGGGCCTTTCCCGAACCAGAACGCGGGACGGATGCAGGGCGGACCCAAACCAGTTGTGAGGGGCTGCGATCACACAGAACTGGCGCCTGGTCGCAGGGGAATCCAACTCAAAACAGCACAGAGGTGGGTCGGACGACACCCGTGTGTTTAGAAACTAGGCGTGCATCAGGAAGGCGTAGGGATCTTTATGATACTTTCAAGCCAATGACAGTGAAAGTGCCGCATGTCAAACCCTGCAGAATGCAGCTAACAGAATTGGGTGGGAATCTGTAGCTTTGAAGGATTGCATCAGAAAAGGGGGACCGTTAAACAATGGAAGATGTAGGCTTCCTTCCAAGTAGCTGGGGAAAATAAATTAACCCTAACAGAAGTAGAAAGGAGGAGATAATTTTTAAAGTAGTGACACAAAGTAGGAAGCAGAAAAAATAAAAATCAGGGGAAAATCAAAGGGAAAGTTGTCTTAAACTATCAACACACTGGCTAAGTGTCTTCACCTACCCCCTCCCAGAGAGAGAGAGAGAGAGGGGGGGGGGCGGGGAGAGAGAGACAGAGAGGGAGAGGGGGAGAGAGAGAGAAACACTACTGCCCTTTTCAAGAGTGAAAAGCCACAGAACTACAGAACTAAACACATGCAAAACCAAATGAAAGAATATTATGATCAGCTTTGGCCCATCAGTTAAACATCTTCGATGAAATGGGAAGAATTCTGTGAACCATGCAAAACACCGAATTGATTCGAGAAGAAAGAGAAAACACGTTTAGCTATATATATAGAAGAATTTCCATCTGCAAATTCCAGCTCCCGTGGAGGAGCCACCACGACAGGCTGCCCTCCGGGCCACGAGACACGCCATGGCCATCACGCCGTGGCCGTCATGCCGTGCCAGGTCTCAGACCACAGCGGAGCGGAAGTGGAAACCAACAAGGGAAACTGGAAACCCCTCCAGACGCGTGGAGCTGGTGAAACAACAGATCAGTATAACACACGGGTCGGAGGAGAAATTCCAAGACCGAAGGAAAAACACTCTGAACCAGATGAAAGTAACGCGTTACTGATCGAAGCCTGTGGGCTGCAGGGCGCGGTGCTTGGAGGGAAGATCGTGGCGCTGAGCGCATCTGTCGGAAGGCAGAGCTCAGGTTGGTGTTTTATGTTTCCACCTCAGGAAGCGGGAAGAGTAAGAGCAGACTGTAACCCGAGTAAGCAGAAGGAAATAATCAGCAGAAGGCAATAGAGAAAAACCAACAAAACCGAAAGCGGGTTCTCCGTACAGATCAACAGAATGGATAAGCCCCTTGCCAAGCTAACAATGAGAGAGAGAACGTGAGCTGCTTCTGCAGAAGACGGGGCACCCCACAGGCCCCGTGACCGCGACAGAGACGGAGGAACGCTGTGGACATCTAACCGGATGCCCCGGGTTTGGTGCCCTGGATGGAACGGGCCGATTCTTCGGAAGACCCAGGAGCCGGACTCGCACGAGCCGCCCTGGACAGTCTGGACTGGCTTGTCTCCGCTGGAACTTGGTGTCAGATGGTGCGGGACCTGCTGGGGGTCGCCCTGTGAGGTACAGATCGGATGAACGTCTCATCGCTGTGTCGTGCACCTCACACTAGTGTGACAGCTGTCAGCACGGCAGTCTGTAACTGTAACCGAAAAATTTCAAAAAAATTAAAAAATTTTTAAAAATGGAATAGTAACCAACTTTCGAAAACAGAAAGCGCCAGATCGGGATGGATTCGGTGATGAGTCGCCCAAA
>CM052542.1:155024936-155077100 GCA_028533065.1 Trachops cirrhosus | reverse complement strand
CTCCTTTGTAGGTGACTATCCCCTTATCTCTTGCTGCTTCTAGGATTCTCTCCTGGAACTTCTATTCAAAACTAGCCTGAGGAGCAGAGACAAAGAAAAACCAAAGGTGTGACTCCAAATGAAGCAGTGGCAGCAGGACGGCGGGCTCCGGTGACCTCCGCCCACAGGCCCCGCCCGGGTGCGTCGCTCCACGCGGCTGCCCGCCTGCTCAGCACGGAGGCCCGGCTGCCGCGGAACAGGCAGGACGTTCTCCTAAGGGCCGTCATTTATCGAGTGCTGATGTGCGAACGCAATCCCGTCTCACAGCGGCCCCAGGAGGGCTTCCCTCGATCGAAGGGCGGCGTGCCAACACCCAGCGCCGGCCTGGGCGGGGAGGACGCTGCGTGCCGGGGCGTCACTCCGCTCCGGAAGGTTGGAACCACGGAGACAGCGCTGTGATGATCAAGTGTTTGCTTCGTTGCTGCCGTTCTTACGAGTTAGGATCTTACACATCCTAACCTGTTTCTTAAAAATGATAAAAAGCAAACCCAGTAAACGAGACTTTGTTTTTTCTCAGTTAAAAACACTGGCCAAGAACAGGCAGATCTGACCTTGGAAGAAAACAGCGATCTCCCAGCCACAGCGTCTTGGGCACAGAGATGCGAGTCAGCGAGCGCACAGCGGGGTCCCCCGGGACCACCAGTGAGGGGCCCTTTCACCCTCTCCTCCGAGCGGCGCAGGCCTGGCCCTCACGTCTGTTCTGGTTCACATTACGAGAAGCATTTGGAAATACTGCAAAAGCTCAACACTTACCGCAAGGCTTAGGGGAAGCCAATTTTTTAATACTATAATATCACCGATTTAAATTAAATTGCATACCTAAAAAATAATTTTTAAGAAACCAAAACCGCCCGAGCACGTCTGTCTCCAGGAGAGATGACATAAAAAATGGGAACCAAGTCTGTGCCCCAGCTAATGCGACCAGGAAGAAAAACTGGACACAGCCTACGGAACGGAAATTTTAAGTCAAGTGGAATGAATGACAAAGGAGGGGAAAACGGAGGGGCATTACGAGTGCCCCAGCTGTTTGGAGAGTTTCCAGGCCACGGCCCCGGGGCGGGTGTGCAGGAGAAGCCTGCTGTGCTCACCAGGGAGACGGAGCTGTGGGCCCGAGACCAAGGCGAGCAGTCTCCAGGACAGAAGTGAACGCAGCTCGGAGACAGGGCTCCAGAGAGCTGCGGAGGCCCCCTCCAGTACATCGTCCACCGGCGATAAGCCGTCTATCACCGACACGCCGCGTGAGCACATGGACAGAGGCTGGGAAGGTGAGGCAGACAGTAAGGACGCTGCACAGGGTCGGGAAGGCGCCTGTCCCCAACAGCCCGGCGGGGCGCGCAAATTCACGGCGCGTCGGGGCGAACTCCAGACTGGCCACGGCTGGCGGAGATAATCGACTGTAGAATGCACTTTACTCTGGTTTTCCTAACAAATATTAAAAGCAAGACCCAAGAAGAATCACGTTATTCCAAGTAAATTTAACTGCATCTCAGAACAGAGCTCGACTATTTATTAGAATGCAAAAACATCCAACAAGGTAAAACGTGTGACACCAGGCGTCAAACCAAAGGGCGCCGGGCGTGGCCAGCGGCAGGAAGACGTGGCCCCTCACCTCAGACAGGCCACGCAAAAACAGCCTGGACCGACGCTACAAACGGACGAGACAAACAACTCAGACGCTACAAATGGACGAGACACTGCAACTGTTTCTCAGATGTCCTCAAAGTTAAGCAGAATTAGAGAGTATCGGGGAAAAAAGAGACGAATGGAACTTCCAGGGATGAAAACTGTAAAGTCTGCCGTGAAAAGTGGAGGGAACAGATCAGACACTGCAGAAGAAAGGACCAGAAGACTTGCAAACCCAGAGAACCTACTGGAAATGAAGAACAGCGGAGGAAAAGGAGGCGTGTTAGCGACCCCGGGACGACTCCAAGGTGTGTGACTGGAGTTTCTGCAGGGGAGCGAGAGAAAAAGTACTGGGAGAGATAACAGCCAACAAATCCCCAAGTCTGATGCAAACTGAGTGCACAGACCCGAGATGTCCAATGGGACCGAAGGACAACGCCGCGGCCAGGCTGCTCAGGGACAGTGAGGCGGAGCCTCGCCAGCCACAGGAGGGGAGACACGGGTGCAGAGAGAGGCGCGGACAGGATGGGGGACGGCGGACAGGATGGTGGACGGCGGACAGGATGGCGGACAGGATGACGGACAGGATGACGGACAGTGTTCCCGTCGGAGACAGCACCAGTGAGGACGGGGCAGACTGAAACCCGTAAAGTGCTGGAAGGAAAAAACGCCCAATGCAGACTTCCATACCCGGAGAAAGGGTCTCCCAGTGTCGGGGAGGCAGGGAGGCCTCTGGGACACGTAAAAGCTCCGAGAGGCCACCTCCCGCAGACTGCCACTACGCGAAGCATCCCAGGGACCCTCGGACAGAAGGAAATGATGCTGGACGGGAACGGGGGTCTGAATGGAGAAGGGAGAGCAAGAACCCTTTCCGGGGTGCAGGCTCGCAGTGCTTGGTGCTGTCCGCTTTCGCAGGAACGCGAGAAACGTGGGCAGACTGTGGATGGCACAGCACAGAGCTCGTTAGCGTCTGGCTCCTTACAGACGACACCGCTGATGCTGGGTTCCAGAAACCCGTCTTCACTTAGAGTCATTCGCCCTTCAATATTTGTGCACCTGCTGACACACACACACACACACCCATCGATTTGGGGAAGGCTGTTTACCAAATATTGGCACTGCTTACTTTTGGAGCTGGGGACAGGAAGTGATTTGTTTTTTTTTGTTTGTTTGTTTTTTGCTTGTACTGCTTAGGCTTAAAAAATAAATGTCATTCTTTACAAAACAAAGTCATTAGTCTTAGAGTAATGAAACTGTACCCACATGAAAAATTAGAACACGGACAAGGAAAACGGGAACTTCCGTGACCGTGGCCCCGAGGACACCACCGCTGCCACGTCAGCGCCTCCGCAGCTGTGGCTGCACGTGATGCCACGCGGGGCCCGGCTCGGTTTCCCGCTTCCATCGGCACTCGCCCCCCAAGCTTCTCAGGAGATTCCACGGCTGCTGGGGGTTCGGAGGTCTGTTTCCACCCCTCACTGTGACAGGGACGGCGATGCCCACACGTTTTCCTTTTCTGTCTTGTCTGTGGAAGACACATTTCAAAGGGGGGTTCCTGAATCAAAGGGTGTTTAACGTTTTCACATCTGCACACATCGGTGACAAGACTGACAAAGATTCACAGCATCGTGTGAAGAGAGACCGGTTTACGCCCATCCTTGAAAACACGACACATTTTTACTCGCGTATTTTCCCAATTTAACGGTGAAAAAAGGCATTTTGTCTTAATCTACATAAAATTGTGTTCAGAAAATATTTTCAGATGTAAGAGATAAAGCAGTTCCTTTCAAAGGATGTGTTTAAATGGTATTTTACCCTTGAGTTAACTCACTCCAGTGGGCCTGCACGCGCCTTAGCAACACATCCAGTTCTCCTAGCAGCACGAGCCACACGATCAATCATCATTAAAGGGGAATATCCGGACTGCGACTTTCAGAAGCGCCCAGGCCCTCCCAGAACAAAGGCAGCGCCGCGGCCGGGAGAACCACCCTCCTCTGAACCCCAACACGCGTGCACAGACACTCCCGAGACAAGCACGTTTGAAAACGGTCACTTGGTTCCCCAGCTCCTCGGGAGCTGGCCCGGGGACTGTCCCCCGGCCCAGGACGGACCCAGAGCGGAGCCTGGGCTCTCTCGGCACCTCGCCGGGGGGCCTGGGGAACAGAGGAAGGGGTCCCCAGTGCTGGGCGAAACCCTGCCCGGGCTTCCGTCATGTGGGCTCCCGAGTCCTCAGCGTCTGTTCTCGTCCTGTGCTGAGGGGTGATGTTTTCAAACACTCACTTAGATCTTCCTGAGCCTCAGTCCCTTGGTGGGTGACAGTGGCCCCTGCCTCGTGGGGCCACCGTGCCAATCAAAGGGGATCCCGGCACAGAAGTGCTTTGTCAACGACAGAGCCGTCCACGTGCAATTAACTCCGAGGACGGGAGAGCGGTCACACCTGGCACAGCTGGACACGAGGACGACCTCGAGAGTCGCGGGGGTCCGATCTCGCTCAGTGAGTGACGCTCCGCCCACAGACGGCTGCTCCACATCCGGCTCGAGGGGTGTTTCACGACACGGAATGAAACCGCGCTGTTTCGGGAAGAGGCCTGCCCCCTCGTAAACTCACGCAGACTGGCCCGCGTTTCATCAAAGCTCGGATGAGGTGCGCGGAGGAGAGAGCAGCGTGACCGACATATGCAAATGCAAGCTACGTCCGTGAGCGGAACGTGAATGATCTTTTCTGCTTTTTCAGTTTCGGCCTTGGACACGTGTATCGTTTATTATCTCGAGATGAAAAAGCCGCCTGCAGACGCCAGCCGTCACCGCTGCGAACGCGCACAGGGCGCTGAGACACACGTGGGGGGAGGCCGCCTCCGGCGGACGGCCCCGCCCTGGGCGCCCTCACTTCTGTGTCCACATTTGACGGGAGGTCACATCCCCCGTCAGCAAAGGGTCACTTGGCTCCTCAGCACAGTTTAGGAGAACAGGGAGCTGGACCCGCGTCCCTGTTATCAGGGGGTCACTGCCTACTGGGAAATGGGACAGTGGAAACCTCGGGCCAAGTCATCTCAGCTGAGTCACAAACTCCCACGAAGCAGGGATACTGGTGGTAAGAAAAAAAAACCAGACGGTTCCCACCACCAGCAAAAGCGGAGAAACCAAACCCGCCGGCTGGAAACGCGGGTGGAAAAGCCAGCACCGACCTCGCTTCTCCGGCGTATCGATACTGACAAGGTCTGGGATTTCAGGGTGTTTTCCTTTCCCATTTTCATTAAAAGCAAAACAAGTGTAAATCTGTTTTTCTGGACAGCAATGCACTTTTCTAAAATATGTACAAAATAAAGCAACTGTTTTGAAAGTGAGCCATTCTTCTTTTAACCGACAGTATCGGGAGCGGCCGGCCCATTACCCCCCCGCCTGCGCGCGCTGGCGCGACGAAATAATTCACAAACTGGCTTCACCTTCTGATAGCACTTACGCAATAATCGGAATTTAGTGGCCCTCGCCAGCACACCATTAACAGTGGGTTATTTCACTGACCGCAGCGCGCCGAGGAAAGCGCGCCCTGCCGGGAACAGCTTCCTCCGGCTTCCTGTCCCGCCGCGCCGTGCAAGCGCCCTCGGCGCCCGCGCCCTGGAGAGGGAGAGGCCGCCAGGCTCCGGGCGAAGTCGAACGCTGCCACAAGCTCCCCTGTGCAGCCCGGGAGCTCCAGGAGCACGGAAACATTCGCTGTTTCCCAGACGCAAAGGGGGAAGGCGGGCCGGAACCTCGGCCAGCAAGCCCGTGCGCTGCAGAGGGAGGGCTAGCGTCTTTCTCCCACCCGGCCAGGGACTGCGCCAAAGAGCTGCTCCCGGCAGGCGGCGGGGAGCCGGCTCACGTGAGGTGGCTGGGCTCCAGCTTTCAAACGGCCCGTCAGGGGCGTCTCCAGGGGGACGGGCGGCCCCTCTGGGCAGCCCCTCTGTGGAGACATCAAAGACGGCGGGATCACGGGGCCAGGCCCTTTCATGCGGGTGGACAAGCCGAGGCTCCCGAGGGGAGGGCCTGGAGAACGCCCCGAGGGTGAGCAGCCCAGGACCTGCGCCTGGGGGGGGCGCTGCCCGCTGGCCAGAGGGGGGCATCCGCATCAACTGGACAAAGAACACGCGGCCCCCAAGACCCCGGTGCTTCAGTGGCTCCCAGCAAGTCCCCCCATGGAGGCCCGTGGCTCCACCGGCAGCCGAGCCACGTGACACGTGTTTCAGTGAGGGCACTTCCCTCAGCCTTCTGGACAACGGCCGGCTCTCTGCCTGGGGAGGGGAGTCCTTGAGAGGGTCCCCACAGGTGCCTCCGATCAGCTCGCCACGCCGCCACGCCTCCCACCAGGCTCCGGCAGGGTCTCCCGGCTGCCAGCACCTGTGCTGTGGGCGGGGCTGTGGGGGGCGGGGCTGTGGGGGGCGGGGCCATGGGGCGGGGCCGTGGGGCGGGGCCGTGGGGGACAGCCCCTGGGGTCCTGCGGAGCTGTGAGTGTGTCCTGTGTGGGAGCTACGGCACAGGCGTGGACTCCCCTTTCCCTACAGGTGACTAACATGAAGGGACGGTGACAAGGCGACTCGCCTCACACAGACGGTGCCTGTGACTCGGTTTCCGACCCCGCATGGCTCAACCCTCTGTCCCTACAATCAGAGCTCAAACCCGACATGTCACCCGAAAGGGAGTGGAAGAGGCTAATGTCCGAAAGGTTTGTCACCTGCTGCGGGCAGCCCGCAAGATGGGACACGGCACACCGTGGATCACAGAGCACCCCGTTCCACGCGCACATGCGTGTGTGTGCAGGGGAGCGAAAGCCAAACCTGCTCCCACCCGCCCCCCTCCAGTCCAGCCTGAAGGGAAAGGCCAGAGCCCGCCCCCGGCCAGCAGTCTTGGCCGCCCTGCTGGAGCTCCAGGAACTGCCACCGCGTCACTCAGGCTCCCGCGGCCCGAGGGGCCTCTCACTGCACCCTGATGTCGGAAGCAAGAAGCCTCTGCCCACCCCCTCCCCGGCTGCTCTCTGCGCCCATGCAAAGCCCCTTGCATCTGGACTCAACAATGCGAAGCCGGGAAAACCACCTCCAAAGTGAGGTTTCAAACCGAGGGGCCGGCGCGGGGTGGGAGGGGGCTAGGACCGCGGACGGGCCGAGAACGGGCTCGCAGGCGAGGCCCACGGTCTCGGGCGGCGCGCTGATGGCCGGTGTCAATTTAAATGCATCGAACGCCAGCAGGGCCCCAGCCCGGGCTTCAAACTTGTACAGCAGGTTCCCGCTCAGCCCAACTAGATTGCCTGTCACATCTGACACAGCTCGTCAAAGCTATCCTTCGCTGCTCACGGGCAACGCTGAGGGCAGGGACCGCGCAGCGGGCGCTGAACTGCACAATGACAGGCGGGGCGGCGGCGGCGGCCAGCAGACCAGGAGCTGTCCGAGGGTGGGCATCCCCACCGAGCCACGCACCACCACTGCCGCCGCGGCCCCCACAGGCTCGGGCTGGGACGCGGGGGACGAGGACCCCGCCTGGCGTTCCCAGGGGACGTGAGGAGGAGACAAGGCCTCCTCTCAGAAAGCGCCCGCCGAAGAGCCCGCTGCCCTTCGGGCCAAAAGGAACAAAGGCTGACGCCCGCTGTGCCTCGGGGACTGCGAGCACCCAGTGCCAGGCGCAGGAAGCCGGACCCACCAGGACCAACTGTGTGGCGCCCCCCAGAGCTGGGGGAGGGGAGCAGCGGTTTGTGGGGGCCGAGTTCCAGCTGGGCAGGTGGAAAGTGCCGGGGACGACGGTGGTGACGGCCCCATGACAGGTGGTGACTGCTGTGCCCCTGGAGACAGTCATGACAGCCGACGCTAGGTGACGTGTGCTTTGCAATCAATGAACCCCCCGCGTCTGCCGTGGGCGCCCACCGCCCCTTCCGGGCCTGGGCCCCGCAGGCGGAGGGCTCGTGCTGAGCTCTGGGCGCAGCCTGTGCGTCGCCGGTCCCGGGAATCGGTGACGCGTGTGACAGTGGGCCGAGGGAGACAGCTGCAGGGACACACGGCCCGCAGGCCTGCGGTCCCCGCTCCTCTTGAAGAGTTGCAGGTGTGTTGTGGGCGGGGGGGGTGAGTTCTGTAAGAGGTAAGTATGTCAGACCTTCTCCACTAGGAGAGACGCTGACGTTTTATACAGGAAAGTTGAAAACACACAGCTTCAGAAGATTTGCCTTTCACGACATGAGAACCGGCCACAGAGAATATTCTGGCATAAACGGGGGTGCTCAGTACAACCGCACCCCCGGCCCCTGGAGGCACAGGGAAGCTCAGAGTGCGGGTCACACGCAGGCACACCCCACGCGCCCCTCGCCCAGAACCTGTCTCTGGGGCAGGGCCCACTGAGTTCAAACCCGCCAGGTGCCCAGCCACAGGGACGCAGAGTGGGAAACTGGGACCAGATAGGCCGCCTGTTTTTTTCTTAATCAGCAAAGTAGCAAAAAGCACTTGTATCTTGGAAGGGCTCCCCGCGGCTTTCTTCTGCACACCAGTCCTCAGGAGGTCTCTTCCTGGCTGGACCCAAGATGTTCAAGAAGGTTCCATTTCCATGTGGATTGCCCAGGACAGACCCGGCCGGCCGGGCCGGCCCCGCGCTCCCTGTGCCGTGATATTCCGAAGGAGTGTGCAGCCGGACCCCTGTCCCGGTGCCAGTGGGGACCGAGTATAAAGCAACGATGTTTTAAACAGACGAGCCCCTCGGGAGGGCTGCCGCCGTGCGTCCGGACGCAGCTCTAACACGGTGTGTAACCACGTTAAGCGTGGACCAAACAACATGGAAGGGTGACACCAGGGCTCTGACCGGAGCCACACGGGGACAGAGCCTGTGGTGGGGGGCTGCTCTGGGAGACATGGGGCTCGGGCGGGGGGAGCCTGCCAGCCCCACGCAGGGTCACCCAGACACGGCACACAAGTCCCAGGCAGCGTGGTGCCCACATGAAGGGCCCCTCACCCAAACAAGCCCCGCAATTACTCCAAACCAGTGCGATGCCCAGCCCTCCGCCTTGCCTGTGGCTAGGGCTACAGGTTAAAAGTCACTGAGTTTGGTGACCAGTGTGGCTCCTCTGGCAACTACTTCCACATACACGGGGTCACCTCTCAGCTGGCCATGGGCCAAGCCTGCCCCTAGCGTGCCGGCGGACGGCTAGCCGAACCGCCACACTCGCACCAGTGAGCACTCAGGAAGACGAAGACGCAGCCTTTCCACCCAGCACGCAGGCCCCAGCGCCTGCCCAGATCACGTTCCAGGGTCCGGCCACCCCTCCAGCCCGGGGGGTCCCAGGGCCGCATCCTTTGCTGCTGTGCTCGGGCAGCTGGGGGCGCGGTGCCGAGGGCCAAGGCCGGCTGGCATGGGGATACCACGGATCGGGTCCCTGGCCCCAATTCGGGGCAACTCTGAAGGGCTGTCTAGCTCCAGAGCCCTGCTGGACGGGCCCAGACTCGGGTGCAGCAGGCCCCGGCCCCGCCCACCTTGCTTTTCCCAGGCTGTGTGTCCCCAGCAAATCAGCTGTAAGCACGTCGGTCTGGGAGCCGCCACTGAGACTCAGACACGCCCCTTCACCCCTACACCACGAAGACAGGGCGGGGGGGGGGGGGGGGGGAGGCGCCTGGAGGCAGGACTGCCCCCGGCTACCGCCGAATCAGAGGCCCGATGCCCCATCAGCCGAAGCCCTCACATTCGCTGGCTCACTCATTACACAACACGTACTTGAGTTCCCACTGTGCGCCAGAGACTGGTCTGCCCCAACCGACACAGAGAGACAGACGGAAGGCCCGTCTTTACGGAGGATGCATCCCAGTGGGAGAGACGGACGGACACACTCGCTCCACACACTTGATCAGGGCTTGGCAAACGCCCCCTCGGGGCCGGACAAAACTTCCTGTGGTCTCGCTCCGAACCCTCCCCTGCCAATAAGAAGTTCCTGAAAATAGCAGAGATAATTACTGTTCTCATTGACGTCTTCCGTGGGATAACCTGAAGGAACAGGCTACTGAGCAGAAAAACCCGACCAGAGAGTGTAGTCACACGCACAGAGACTGCGCCATTTCAGCCCAAACGGAACTTTTTAAGTGGAAGGTACAGGGCCGCACCTCAGCACCCGGTTTTCCAACGGAAGACGTTCAATTCGGATGATTCTCACGACTTCGGAACAACATCATTTGCTTTACCTGGGCACTTTTATTACGTATGCATTTCACAGAGGACCAGAGCAAGGAGGGTCAGCGTGTCTTGTAACGAGAAATCTGGGACCCCCACAGTCGTGGCACCGTGGACCCCCTGCCTGCGCCCTCCAGGCCCACGGCCAGTTCAGCGGGCCCTCGTGAGCGCGCCACTTCCACACGCCACTCCGGGCTACATGTTCCTCTGTGCACACGCTAGTGCATTCAACAGCCTCTTTAACACCCGAGAACGACCCCTGACAAGCCATTTTCTGCTCTCCGTGGCACGTCCACGCGGCACGCCGGCTTTTTCTATCACAAACATGTGCCCCTCCGCCTTCGCGCCACGTCGCGCTGGGTGCCGACCCGCGACTCATAACGGCTGTCAGACCCCGCCATTCTCTCTCTAGTTTTATGAGGTCAGGCGATATTACACACGCTGATATATTCCATTTTCCCGGCTGAGGACCCGCACTGGGGCCCGACCGGCGGAGGGGCCGTGGTTTTGCAGCCTTGCGTGTGGGGCGCAGCGCGCGGGGCAGGTGGCTCGCCCCGCGTCCTCCTCTTGCTCTTGTCCACTGGCAACAGTAAATTAAACTGTCAAAAGCGGAATTGTCCTGTCATCAACAAAGCCAGGGCTTCACCAGTATTGCAACATCAGATACATTTCTAATTCTGCGTTTCCCAGCTCCTGTCATTTCATCCGGAATATTCGCACTGGACCGTGGGACACGCCGTCCCGGGGACACTGGCATCGCGACCTCCTTCGGAGGGTTGACGTGGCATTTCAGGGACAGAAATTAATGAACGATTCCGGCAATTTGTAATATATATAAAAAGGGTGTTCAGGGTGAGGTCGTGACCCTCGGCGGGACCCTTTAAAAGGGTGGAAACGCTAACTCGGATGTGACACAGGACCCGTGACGGGAAGTGACAGACCCGTCACTGCGAAGGAAACAAAGCAGGGTGCAGGCCGGAGCAGCACCCAGCCGCCCGGAAGCTGCCTGACGGCCCCCAGCGGCTGCTGTGCCACGGCCAGGCCTCCCCGCAGACACGTAGCACGGGCCCGTCCATCCGTCTGTCCGTCCAGCCGTCCCGCAGTCCTCGCGCACCCCCACCGTCCGCTTCCGTCTCAGGAATCGGCCGCAGGCGCTCCGCTTCCCTCCAGGCAATGCGTCACCGGGGAGCCGTGGCTGGCGGCCGGCTTCCTTCTCGGGTCACGAGGGGCTCCCGTAGCCCCCCAGACGACGGGCTGCCACCTTCTCCCCGGGCCAGGCGGGCCTGTCTGTGCGCCCAGCAAGCCCCTCCCTGCCCCCCCACCCCCCGCACAGGGAGCCGGGGCAGCCAGGGCGGCAGGGGTCCCCCACACTGTCCTAGGGGCTCTTAGAGCAACCAGGGGCTCCTGCAGCCCACTCCCGAGCAACAGAGAACCACAGTGAGTTCCGGGTCGCCGGACAAACATCCCTTGCTTATCCGTCATGGGCTCGCGACAGAAAGGTAAATTGAGATGAGGCATCACCTCCCAGCTTAGGACAGTGACTCAATACTCCTTTATTAATTCTCGTTTAATATCACTTCACATTGCTGCCACTATTACCGCACCACAGATGACGGAGTCTGTGTAATTAGTCTGTATTAAGCCCTTTTTATTTATAAGGAGCCAGATAAACAAACCCACTTTAATTACCTGGGCTCCACAATATTGATCTGAGCATCAAAATTTAATATGACTTTATTTCAAATTTCCATACGACTAGTATTTAAATTTGTTCCAGCAATAACAATTTTGCAGGCGCAAATGACTTTGCATTCCAAGTATGTAAATGACAGCCCGGCTGGGGAGCCCAGGCTCCCCGCGCCCGAGGCTCGCTGCCGAGACCTCGGCCCCCGGCCCAGCGCTCCGCTCCCCGGTACAGCAGGAAAAGCCACCAATTATCAAAAGGGACAGAAGTCACGGAGACGGGGAGTCCTCTCCTCCCCAACCCGTGTTCTGTCCCACTTCGGTACACGGTGTCAACGACATACACGTGCGAGGTCGTTCAGAGTAACGGGCGCGCAGAGCCAGGCAGGAGCCGGCGGCGTGCGGGTGCCGGCGCGGCCCCCGGGCTCCTAATCCCGCGGCGCGAGTTTCCGCGTTATTGTCTCCGTTTAACGTGCATTAGCAGCGGCACCTTGATTACACGGCGGGGCGGTAATCTCCGCCGGCACACGCCGTCATTACTGATGTCAAGCCTCTCGAGTCGCTATGAATACGAGGTTGTTTTACGAGAGAGGGAAAATGAGTGCCAGCCCCCCAGAGTTTTGGGTGCTTAACACTGAAGCACTCCACGGCCCTCGAAAATCCCACAACAAATCCTTGTTTAGTGCCTCGTGGAGATAAGGACTTTGCAGCAACAGTGGAGCATAAATAACTCATGTCCCGCTTTATTTGGAAATGTCAGAAAAAAACCTCTGGTCTTTAATGTTGCCTTTGGTGGGGGGGCAGCAGACCCCGCCTCGGAGGGGGCGGGCACACCGGTGCGGCGGGCGGCTCCAGAGGAGACTGCCACGCCAGCCGGCACACGGGACAAAGAACTGTCCACGTCGCCCGTTGCAGGATTATCGCAAAACGCTGTTTTGGATGTATTTTTAATAAAAATGAACTTATCAAATCCAGGGGAGACACGCTGTCATAACGTGAGCCTTTCCTCCGGAGTCCAATAAAGCGGAAAAACATCGCCTCACACGGACTGCATTTCCAATGCTTTCCTAAATACGATCCACTGTGTGGTTGAAAAGAATTATTTCCCGGGGTTGTAGGGATTTTTGCATTGTCTGTTGATTCTGTTTACACAGCAAATGAAACCTACAACAGGAATAGGTGAAGTCCCCCGGGAGAGAATGAAATTCAGACGCGACGTACAGATGGGGACATGGGGCCGTGGAAACGGAATATAAATTAACGCGCCCTCCACAGCCACATCTGGAAGAGAAGAGGCCAAATAAATAATTTTGACATTAAAAGAAATTAAAGATCAAGCACTGCAAAGAGTAGAATAAGTTTTTCCTAATAACATTATTAGTTTACAGCATGTTGGAAAGGGAATTCGGAATAAAATAATCAATCTGTGCGAGCCGCCGTCGGGGCCTGGGTGTGTCCCCCCCCGCCCCCCCACCACGGCTGGTAATAGCCTCTGCCTGCGGCGCTCCGGCGAGACGGCCCCGTCCTGCCTCCGCTCACCTCCTCATCTGCCTGCAGACACGGGTCTGGCGGTCTGCACCTTGAGCCTGTTCGAGTTTTGGGGTAAAATATTAAAACCGAGCCCCTCGAGGCAAACCGTGTGTGCCTGAGGTCCACATTCGAGGGGCCGGCCCCGCACCGTGACTCTGTCCCCCTCTGTCCCAACCCCTGGGCACCTGCATCCGCGTGGTCTGAGGGCGACTGGACAGACCTGGGCGGCACCTTGCTAGAGACGGAGCAAAGGCCAGCCAGCGAGGGCACCGCGGGAAGGACACGAGGTCTCGGTCGCAGCCCGGACGCCGCTGGGCACCCTGTTTCTTCGGGGGGGCCTCCGACAGCCCCCCCAGGGCCACCCCTTCAACTGGCCGCCCCAGGAAGTGGGCTCCTCGATGCACTCCGAAATGAAGCCGAGTCTGAAAAGTGGCTCCTGACAGCCCCATCGAACTCGCATGAGGTGACCGCACGGGCGCAGCCGAACCCACAGGGGCCCATGAGTCACCGCACAGCCGACGGCGCACCAGCGACCGCCACGTTTCACAGGCAGAGGCCGCGGTGCCCGGGGCTGGCCGGCCATCCTGGGTCTTCACCAGCCGCCGCACGGGAGGGACCGTTTGCAGACGGCACAGTTTTTCTCAGTGCAACGACAGGCGCCACTCACTTCCAGAATTAAGAAATGCCAACTCCAGTTTTACTCCCGACCCACAACCCACTTCCCTGGCTGGTCCTCTCCCAAGGCCCAGAGCGCCCCAGCCACCCTCAGACTGGAGCATCTCCCAGAGAGAGGGCTTTGGGGACTCGGGCAAACAGGAGGGGGAGACACGGCCATTCACGCCTCTCCTCGTCTCACCAATCAGCAGACGGACTGACAAAACAGCTTTGGGTGGAAAATACGTACCAAACCACCAACACATAGGCCCTGAGCTCCTGGAAGCCGGGCCTTCTGCTCTGGCAGACACGCGTACGTGTCAGGTCCAGACGAGGGGGCAGAGGGACCCTCCCGCCCGGCCAGCGTCCCTCCACGGAGCCACGTCCACAGAGCGAAGGGAGCCACGGGTGCGGGGCCCCAGCTCCGGTCTCCAGGCTCCTGGTTTGAGCAACACCTTTTCAAACCACAGAATCGTCTTACTTTCCAATGACACAAAAATAATTGATGATTTCAATCAGCACTTAAATAAAAGAAAGTTTTATTCTTCACATTGTAAGTGTTGCTATTTTTTGTACCCGACAAGCTGCCCGTACAAGAAGCCTAATATTCTTGCCAACAAAGGCATCTGAAATTAGCAATTGCTTTTAGAAACTTTAATTACAATTTTAAAACGCTATTTCTGCTCTATAATAGATTCCAATTGTTTCAGTATTATCTGGCTTGCAAATAAAATCTACAGTAGATGACAATATTCCCAGGATTAATCACTCTTGAAATTCTAATATGCTCTTGAAATACCAAATAAAAAAGACAGCAATGTTGTTGATGTACTGAAAGCTTCTTGCTTTTTGCAGCTCACTATTATTATGCATATCCAGGTAGAAAGTTAATTAACCCAAAGCTTAAGCTAATTATGATAGCAGAATGCTATCAACCCAGTGTGCTCAGTCAGACAGCTGTCCAGAATTTCATTTGCTAATCATTTGTCTTTTGGCTGAGCATATGGCACATTTTCACGCTATCAGAGGAACAGCAAACAGCTGAAAATCATTAACTAAAAACAATGTGCATAAAATCGGAAGCAGTTTTTTATACAGCTTTGTGTCAGACAAAAAGCCAGATCCTTGCCCTATAAAAATTAATGATTATTGTGGTTCTTCTCACTTAAAAATTTTAGCTGATAGCGCAATAAACGCGTGACAAAAATTTCAGTTGCATCTATTACCTGCTCGTATGAGTTTGCAGAAATAGTCTGAACTTACACCAGGGGTGCAACGATAAACAGGTTTGGTGGGAGATTGTAGAAGATGTCCGTTTAGATGCCTAAGGACTTAAACTCTGCGTCTGCGGGAAACCCGTTTTCTCTGGGTGCCGAACCTCAGCACCGGCACGGAGAAACGTTAAAGACGACTTTTCTAACTGCAAAGTAAAACTTATGGAATATATCCGTGCATTCCAGAGCAACGTGTGACGTTTCTAAGTCTATCCAGAACTCTGTGTCGACATCAGAAAATGACATAAATCACGGGAGGAAGTGCACCTCCACATTAGGACCATGAAACAAGGGGATGGGCGGGCCCCCGGTGCTCTGAGGGGCGTGCAGGGGCCGCGGAGTGACCGCGCCCCCCGGGGCTGGGAAGGGAAGGGGCAACCCCGACACGGTGGTGTCTGCGGCCGCGTCAGCGAGAGTGCCTCCGACCCGGACTTCCACGTGGGGCTGCGGGTCCCCGCGGCTGGGAACAGGGCACTTCCCAGACACCCGGGGCCGACGCCTGGACTCGGGACCATCCGGACTCGCCTGCGAACGGACCTCGGAACCTCCCCGCCCCGCCCTGCTGGGTGCTGCGCTCGGGTTCTGTTCATTTCGAGACGTGTGTTTCCAGAGGCCTTAAGTTCTCATGTAACTTGGAGCCTGCAAGAAGGGCCTTCCTCTTAGACGTAACTGGTAAAGTGACTCACCACGCTTCCTTCCAGTCAGTGTTACAGCATCAGCGTGTTCCTTTTCAAACCAGCAATAAAAAACAAGACTCAGAGTGTGTGCGATTCCGCATCGCACTTGCCACCTTGCGAACAGAAACCCTCCTCCCAGACACAGAGGGGTCGCCTGACTGGAGGCTGACGCAGCCCCACCGGCCAGAAGGAAGCGCTGTGCGTGGGCGGGGGGCCGAGCTGTCACTTCTCACGCGAGTGACGCCGCAGCCGTGGTCAGCACAGGCTCGGCAGTGCCCGGTCCCCGGCGCGTCCCCAGGGACTAATGACCCTGGGGGCACCACCAGGGCTGGGATGCCATCACAGCTGCAGGACAGCGGGCACTCCCAGACCTCGGCTGCTGCGGGGCAGCCGGACCAGGGACGCGCCAGCCTGCCCTCCCTCCAAGGCTGAGTGCGAGGTGGGACGACCTTCCCTTCGAGGTCCCCCAAGGACTTCTATCACTAATCCGGGATGAAATTAAAGTGGGTTGGGGGGACACACCCCCTCTTCTCTCTCCCAGAGTAACGTAGCACAGAAGCCATGTGGCTGGATTTTTGCTTCCCTTGGGGAAGAGGCTTGGGACCAGCGAGGCCCCGCCCACCAGCCAATGCTGGGCGGGGCCGGAATCCTTGCCAGGGCAGGTGAGCCACCAAGCTCCGCCCATGTCTAAGGTGTCCCTTAACCTAGGGGACAGGAAATGTCAGGAAACCTCAATTAAAGAGAAAATGGCAGAAACCGACAGCCCAGGGCGCCACGCTGCTCCCGCCGCTGCCTCACGCAGGCCGAGGGGCGGTGGGGGGCCCGCGCGGAGCGCGCCTGGCCTTCCGTCTGCAGACCTGAAGGCTGTGCCCGCCCGCCCGCTTCTCCGCTGGGGAGACCGAAGCCAAACCTATTACTTTAGTCATAAAGGTTTAATCATTTGCAGTTCAAATGTTGACACCTCTTCCCAATGTGTGGAATTTTTCACATCTGAGTTTCTGAGTGAAAAAAAAAATGCTTTCAGATGAAAAACGCTGCCAGCAAGGAACGGCGCACGGGGCAACTTGAACCTGGGCCTCACAGCCCTTCCCCGCCTTCCCAAGGCTACGCGCGCAACCCTAATATTGATATTAATATTAATTTGCCATTAATACTAATGTTTCACTAACCAAGGAGGAGTCTTTTGAAAGATCCAATTTCTCTGGCTAGCTAAACCTCAGGTTCCACTAGGAAGAATGTTTTCTAATTACTGCTTTCCAGCAAGCCGTCAGACAAAGCAGTGAGGTTTCCTGTAACTCACAAACGTCCCAGGTGGGTGGCACCTGGGCAGGTCACAGGCACGTCCCCCACCTTAGGACACGCCGGCACCGGCGGACAGCCAGGCCGGCATCTGGGGGCAGCCTGCTGGGGCCGGCCGTGGACGCGGATGTCTGCCTAATCTGACCGACGCCATTTGGAAATGAGCGACCCAGGGGAAGGAGTGGGTGCCGCTCTCGCTAGCTCCCTGAGCAAGGGGACCGGCTCACGGGCTACCTGCCAATCTCCCTCCAACAAGAAATGGCTCCGGGGAGCACGTCGCACGCAGTAGCCACAAGCTCAGGGCTCCTAAGTGATGGCCACCGGAGACGGTAGGATGCGCTCTCCACGCACCGCCCCTCAGGTTCTCCCGGGGAACGGGAAGTGACTTCCAGTAGCTCTATGGACGGGAAGGTCTTCATAGACGCTGTGGCCAGTCGCCCCCGTCACAAGGCCAGGAGCCCGAGGGACGTCAGGCCAGTCTGCAGGGGCCGAGGAGAGAACTCCTGTCGCCAAGAGGAGTGGGGCGTTGCAACACCACGGTCCCGTGCAGGACAGCTGCGAGGACGGGGCGCCGGTGGAAGGGTGTCTGCGAGGAGCTGCAGCCCGCAGGGGACGTGAGTGTGTCTCCAGAGGGAGGTCAGTGTACCTGCAGGGCGCAGACCGGGGGCTGGGCTGGCCCCGAGCAAGGGCCCAGGCTGGGGACAGTCAGACGGCAGATAACCCAGATGGCCAGGAAACAGGCACGTGCTCACCCTTCCAGGGACAGCGTGTTAATGGGGCACCGGGGCCGTGTCTAGTGGTGGCAATGACGTCACTGGGCACCCTTCTTCGTGCAGAAACAGCACAGAGACGACGGGTTAGAAGTGCGCACCCTACGTCACGGGAGTCTGTCCCACAGACGTCATGGCCCACGTGAACGAGGACACATGCCGTGTGTACATGAGCACACATGTGTTCACGGCAGCTTCCCTGTGAAGGGAAGCCCGTGCCCTTTCTTCGAACGAGAGCCTTTCCGATGGCTTCACCGAGGACCGCCGGGCGCGATGCCGCCCCCTGGGGCTGGGGACGTGCCTCCTGAGAGCACCCCCCCGCCCGCAGTGGACTGCTGGCAGGTCGCTTTAGACCCACTGGTCTGTCCTGCGCTTGGGTTTCTGCCCAAACGTAACTTTGTAGCACTGCGCATCCGTCACCTGAAAACCAGTAACAACAGTGAACTAGGGCAAACCTTCCAGATACCTGTATTTCGGCAGCGTGCTATCAAAAGCCACTTCCAGTTAATACCACCCTGGTGTGGGCAGACAACCTGCTACATGTTAAAGGTGTTCCAGCTCACGGTGGTGCGTTCACGTTTCCCCACTGCGCACCTTCACGTGAAAGCTCAGGCTGCGTCATCTAGGCCCGGTCACGGCAGGCGTGCCCCTGGACGTAGGACGGCGTCACTGCGCACGAAGCATCTGAGCCCAGGACGCACTGACGCCCTTCGCCCTCCCCACAGCGACGCCCAGCCTGGCGCGTCTCTGCTGCAGGCGGGGCGCCCCGGCAGCACCCGAGCCGCAGAGTCCTGTCCGCCACCCTGAGCTGGGGACCGTCAGCTGTTCCCCACGTGAGAGGCTACTTCGTCCACTTTCGAGGAAGCTGCCGGAAGCCAGAGTCCGAGTCAGCACAGTAGGTCCCTGGCTACTCTCCGGGTGCTGAGACCCTCCCGGGGACAAAGCAGCGAGCAGTCCCGCCCCGCCGTGAGCACCCCGCCTGGAGAAAGCTGCCCTATTAGGAGCGCGGCCAGAGAGCCCACGCACACTGTGACACAGCCGCTCAGGGTGCAGACATGGTACAACCAGCCGTACTTACTGCTTCAGTGGAGACGTTTGTCAGGGAACCTTTTCCCTGCACACGTGTGGGGGTGACACGCGGCCACCCTGGCGCGGCGTGGTGCCGCAGCCCCGACCCCGGTCCAGGCGGCAGCTCCCCCTGCCTCCCCCGCCCCCAGCAGCACGTGCATAAACGTCAACTCAGGGACAGGCCAAGGAGGCCCTCGCATTCCCAGCGAAACAGCTCTGACCTCACAGGCCACCTGCACGGTGGCGCCGAACGCCGCGCTTCGAGGACGTCCGATCCTGGGCCTGGGATTTGTTCTCGCGGGGACAGGCGACGGAGCGGCCGTCACTGCTGGCAGTTTCTCAAAAACTGCCTGAAAATGAGTTCAGTTTGAAAGACGGCTGCCCCCCTTGCACAGCGAGGGTTCTGCGGGGAGGACCGCCCCCGCCCCGAACATGACCACGCCCACTTGACCAGGAAGCCAGCCTAGCCCTGCCCCCACCCCCATGCGGTGCTTGCCTGTCCGCAGGAGACACAGCCTGGCCGGCCTGTGGCTCATCCCGAAAACCCTTCCAACCACTGTGTCATTTTTAGACACTTTGACTCAGCGGTGCCCCCCCATCTGAGCCCAGCCGAGCACCCTGCAGACTCGCAGGGGGGATGAGACCGCGCACCCCTTCAGCCAGTGAGGGGAGGCCACCTCTCCCAGCCTGCTGGAGTGCGCACCGCCCCAATGCAGTCCTCACAGGGGCCCTTTCGCGATCGAGCCCAGACCGTGGTCCTTGGGACGAGATTCACAGCACCCGAGTGCCACTGGGCCGGGAGGGGCGGCCCCTCAAATGCCCGTGCGCCCCGTCCCGCCGCAGCTTGACTGCGGAGAGCAGGATTTTTACGGAGCGCTCCTGGCCTCTGAGTTTTTCATTAGACGGTGAACGGTCAATGACACACTCTTCCAAGTTCACGTGCTTTTCCTGGGCTGGATCCGCACAAATAAGATTCATACTCCCTTGCCTCTGCCAGCGATTCCATGGCTAGGAGCTATTCATTGCAACATAGAAATAGACTCTTTCTCTGATACAGATTCACAAAAGAGAGAAAAGCGTGCTCGCATTGGATCTAGCCGCTTTGTTAAAATTTAAATAAATGCTGAGTTAGCCATCTAAAGAGTTGAAATCTCTCACACAAGTTTTCAGTCCGAATGTGGGTTCCAGGCAGTTTTCAGGGAAAAATTCATACAGACACGTCACAATTTCTCAAATGCACTCGAAGCAATTAAACTATGAAGTGAGCCACATTTCGCATTAAATTTATTTGATGTACAAAAGATGTGTTTCCAAGGAAGGAAAGACAGCAGGCCACTCACTGTGAACCCGCAGGGGAGGAGGGACACGGAGGACCCGCCACCTGCCTGCACAGTTCGCAGCCCCACCCAGAGAGGCAGCCCCGCCGATGAACTTGGGGAGGCGGAGGGAGGCCCTTCCAGGCTCCGGGGCCCCGACTGGGAGGCCTCAGGCTGGGAGCTGCGGTCGGACCTGGGCCGTGTGCCGGGGCGGCGACAGGGGCCTGCCAGAGGGTGAGGCTGGCGAGGCGAGGGGCTGAGGCCTCACAGACAGCACCTTCCTCGTCCCACTCTGGTTGAACTGCTAGGGACAATGGCCAAGAACAAGATTTTTGGGGTCCTGCTAAAATCAAAGAGAACTTTCGGCTTCGACTACTTTGTACACTTAGCGAGGACCACGAAAAGCTTGTAAGTGTGAACACTTCACTCCACGCAAACCGCAGCGTGGGCGAGAGACCAAATCCCACCCTCAGAACCCCGGAGGTCAAAGGCGAGCAGCCCGGGGGCTCCGGGCTCCGCACACGGGAGAACGCGCCCTCCACGCCAGTGCCCGTGGAGCCGCCACTGCGCGTGAGCACGCAGTGACCACGTGGCCTGCCCCGCGCCGCTGGGGCTCCCGCCGCAGGTCCTCTCACCCATGGCTTCACCTGTGCTCACAATGTATTCCACACCCAGTCTCTCCTGTGACCTCCACTGACAAATTTAAAAAAATTTTAAAGCCAACACTGACTATCTCCTGGAAAAATGCACGACATCCATTGAAAGGTTAAGATCTTCTAGAGAGCGAGCAGAGGTCACACAGAAAAGGAACATTTGCAAACCACACAGTTAAATGTTCTAAAAAGTCAACGCCAGCAAAACAGAAGCAGGTAAGAACCTTACTCATAAAGGGACCCGTCAGACACCCGTGGAAGTGGAGCGTGGACACGCTTCTGTGCCGTGTCCTCGAGAAAGAGACGGCGGAACGGCCGTCCTGAGCTCGCTCACCGCCTGCACGCGCCGTCCCGGGCTCCGCCCCGCCCCTGTGCGCGGAGGCACGCAGGGCCCCCAGCAGGCGCCCCGGCCCGGGCTCAGCAGAGGCGGGAAACCGCCTGGCTGCCCCCGTCCTCGGGGTCCTGTACGGGGAACCTTTGACACGCAAGGCAAGAAGGAATCTCCGGTTCCTGTGTCCCCGAAGCCTGTGTCCCCACCGCAGCCCACGAGACTTAAAGGGAGAACCACGGCCCCTGAGAAAGAGGAGCCCCTAACACAGAGAGGAGGGAATGCGGCGGCCAGAGCCGCCCCTCTGCACCTGCCCGCCTGAGCCCAGGCCCCGGCGGCGCCCGGGGTGCCCGACACAAGTGCACACCGGTGAGGCCGTCCCGCCGCAAGTCCCTCCCCCTTCCACGCTCAGCAGAGACAGCGAGGCTCGTTTAGGGATAAAGCAGAAGAAAACCATCCAGGAAACCGAACAACAGCAAACCTGGGGCTTCTCCAGGCGTTTCACGAGAAGTCCCCGGCCAGGCCCACGCCTCCAGCCCCGCCCCGCCCCACAGGACCCCGGGCCTGCCCAGAACAGGGGAGCACCGAGGGATGGCGGCTGCGGTGCCCCCGCGGAAGGAGGCGGCCCCCGAGGATGAGCTCTGTTTAACACGATGCTCAGCGTGACCCGTCTCTGAATACTCAGACTGGGGACACACAGACAGGCATCAAAAACAATGGCTCCTTTTTTCCATTTTGGAAAATGCTTGACAAAGCTCTCTTTCTTGTTTTCATTTAGTGTAGATCTAAATAAGACATTTAATCATCCGGGTCATGCTCACCGATTAGGATTTCGGTCATCCTGAATTCACTCATCCTTCCTCGCATACGTGGTGGCTGAGGTTGCAACATGCTTAAATGCGGGCATGCTCAGAGTCACAAATGACCGATGTCAGTGGCACTTTGCGGTTTGTAGAATGCCTCAAGCGTCACGTCATTAAGAGGTACACACTCTGGAGCAAACACTGGACGAAATTTGCAGTAAAACTGGCACAACTTGGAAGAGGCAGCCCCCACTCCCTAAGCTGCTATCACACATGGAAGGTGACCCCCAGACTCCTTTCCCCATGGCGCCTCCGCCAGTCCGTCCACCACGCCGTCCCTGTGGAAACGGAGCGGAGCGGAGGCTCGGCGACCAGCGTGCGATCCCGCGGCTGCGGCAGGGGCCACACCCCCAGCCTGGCGCTCTGCCCTCTCCCGTGGACCGGAGGCACCCACGGCTGCCCCCAGCACACCCACTGCCCGCGGGGACGGAGAGTGCCGGTGTGAGAGAGCGGAGCGAAATCGCCGGGAAAACCGGCTTCGAGACGGCTGTGGAGGCAACAACATGGGACGAGCTCGTGCGTGGCTCAGGGGAGGCTGCTCCGCTGAGGTCTGTGCTGAGGGCTGGCAGGCGCTGTGCTGGCAGACCAGTGTCAGCGCCGCACGCGGTGGGGCCTCCAGCAACCCACAGGTCACCGCTGGGACCTCCCTGCCACAGAGGATGCGGACGCAGAGAGGCGAGGGACGACCCGCCCCAGGCCGCACGGCTGGGTGGGGGCGCAGTGCAGGCTTAGAGCCGGGGCTGTCTGCAGACAGTACCGGGAAAACCGCTGATGCCCTTCACCCCAAACGGTGATTTCTGCGTGCATACACCCAAAATGAAGAAATCCTGTTAGTGAGATGCGACACAGGCATATGCATCAAAACACCAAATGGTATCTTCAGCTAAAATTTTCTAAAGTTTCTCAGAAACAAATGATCAATGAAATATAGAAGTTTAAAATCAACTGGGATCCAACTTCAAAGATGGAGTTAAGTTGTTATCAGCTTAACGCAGACTATTACAACACAAGAAGATGAAGAGGAAGGGACCTGAGCACACCGGTAAGGAATACCATCAAATCACAAGTAGGGCAGGAGAGAAAAAAAAAACCCAGAAAACAATTAAAATGGCAACAGTGAGTCTACATCTATCAATAATTACTTTAAATATAAATAGACTAGATTCTCCAATCGAAAGATACAGAGATGCTGAACGGATTGAAAAAGAAAAAGGAAGACCCCACGCACCAAGTCCGTGCTGCCTTCCAGGGCCTCATTCCACTCTGAGGGCAACGGAAGACCGAGGGGCGGGGCCGGAGAAGGCGCTCCCTGCAAAGGGAAAGCGAGAGGAGGCCGGCGCCCTCCCCACAGAGACAGGGCAGACCGCGAGGCAAGGGCTACGCTGGGGCCAGACAGCGCCACTGTGTGGAGGTAACGGGCCGATTCGCCAAGACCACAGGACACCCGCAGGTGTCTGTGCACCCACGTGGGGGACTCTGAACACGGGAAGCCGCGAACAGGGCTGCGGGGGAAGCAGACGGCAACACAGAACCTGGAGCGGGGGGCTCACTTCCAACCGCAGAGCCCAGCTGACCGGGGAGGACCACCCCTGGGCTCCGGCCACGGGCCAGACCAGAAGGACCCGCCGACCGCACGGGGCACACCTCCCCCAGCAGCGGGACAGCCGCCCTTCTCGGGCACGCCGGCGCGCTCGCCAGGACAGGGTGAGCGCTGGCCACGGCCAAGTCTCAGCAAGATGGACGAGCAAACCCTGCTAAGGCCATAATGGCATCAAACTGAAAACCGGCTGCAAGGAGAACACTGGAAACGTCACCAACACGTGGAGATCAAATGACATGCTAATAAACCACTAATGGGTCAGCACAGCAACCAGAAGAGGAATTTTAAAAAACTAACTTGAGACCAATAAAAACGGGAACACAACACACCGAAGCTTATTAGATGCACAAAAGCAGTCCTAAGAAGGACGTTTATGGCAATAAATGCTTACATTAGGGAAAAAGATCTCGTGTAACTCACCTTTATACCTCAAGGAAGTAGAAAAGAGAACGAAGCCAAAAGGTTCGCAGGAGGAAATGAAGCCCAGAGCAGAAATAAAGGAGACAGAGATGGAGGAAAGAAATGGAGCCATGACACCCAGACCTGCTTTTCAAACAGACAGGCAAAGGCAAGCATCCAGCCAGACTAACCAGGGAAGAAAACAGAAGGAACCAGGTAAACGGAGACTAAATACTACCGCTGACACCACAGGAACACAAATGGCCGTGCGAGACTGCAGTGACCGACCGTAGGGCAGACGGGGCGGGCCAGAAGGAACGGGCACAGCCCCAGAAACACGCAGCCCGCCTGCCGGCCCCCCAGGAACAGGAGTCTGAGCCGACCAGGTGCCGGCAGGAGGCGAGAGTCCCGATCACAACCCTCCCAGCTGACGGGAGCCCGGCGCCAGGCGGCTTCGCGGGCGAACCGGATGAATAGGTGAGAGGACCCGGCACCAACAGGCCTCACACCTTCCCACAGGCTGAAGAGGAGGGACACCTCCCGCTACTCTGCGGGGTCGGCACGGCCTCCCCACCCAAGTGAGGCAGGGCCTACTCCCCGTCCAACGCATGAGCAAAAACGCGCCACAGAACGTCATCGAGCTGAGTTCCAGGGCACAGAGGCTCGTGCCCGCGACCGAGGGGATGTATTTCAGGGACGTGTGGCGCCTGCACGTCCTCGTGATGCACCAGGTAAGACGACGACCACTCGAGGCCCCTGAGAGTCTCCAGGTGAGAACAGCGGCACCTGAGCCACAGCATCGCCTGCGGCTGAGGAGCGACCCATTCCATCGACCCCTCACGCCAGGGAGGCTTCACGGTCCCTTGCCCTTCGTCAGCTGTGGGGGTGACTCTGGGACCCATGGATGCCCATGTCCGGAACGCTCATGACCCTCGTGTAGGACGGCCACAGAATGACGCACGGTGACCCCCGAGTCTACACGCTCCCAGCCCCAGAAAGAGGCCTGCGGGCCTGGAGGGGACACGGGGGTGGGGGGGACAACGCAGTCACTCGCTGGCGTCAGGGGACACGGTGCCCGTGGTTCCCCACTGGACACTGAGATGAGGGTTGGTCAGGGCCCTCGGCATCCTTCAGGTGACTCAGAATTGCACGAAAATCCAACTAGCGAATTATACTGCCATTCATTCAGGGTCCAAAAAGATCATCTCGAGCTAAGGGTCTTAGAATTTTTACAGCAAGCATTGAGTAAACCGTGTTTTATACTCTCCTTTAAAAATATACACATTTGATGTTGCCAAAAATATGAACAAGGATTGGACAACCTTCCAAAGTCAGTAGCAGTTTTTCTTCTTGCCTTTGTAAAACGTGCATACGCAGAGAGTTGAACAATTTAAAAAACACTGAAAAGTGTAAGATTTTGGATGACAGTCAAGATGGGTTCCAATTAGACCCCTTAAAAAATAAAATACATTTCAAATAAGTCACGATGAAGATGTAAACACTAAAAAAACGAAAAAATAAGCATAGCTGGCTGCAAAAAATTCAGGTAAACAGGGCCGTTTTAGGTTTTCCACGATGCTCAGAAGCCACAGACAAGGATTTCAGAACTCCGCCCACTTGACCAAAGTTACTGCTTAGTTGACAGGTTTGGCCAAGGCGCCGTGACGAGGAAGTGTAATCACCGGGGGACCCCCGGGGGGGGCTGTATCTGAACTGCCTGCACTGTCCTTGAAGCTACTCTGTACACATAAAATTGTTCTGAAATAAAATCTGATGACATAAAATATTTTCTTAAAAAAAACCTTCCATGGGCACAGTCAAAATAGGAATGATAACCTTTAATATGCAAAAAGTTCTTACAAATAAATAAGGAAAAGACATAACCTCATAGAAAAATAAGCATTCGCACTGAGGAATCACAAATGATCAAGAAACACCAGGGAGGGTGTTCGGCATCAGTTACAACACGATAATTTAAAATAATGAGGACAATCCAAACACATCTGAATTTTTAATTCTACTCATCAGAATTTATTCTCTAGTGTTACAGAAGTATACAAAGACATCTGTATAAAGATATCCACAATGAATAATTAATGTTACCTGAAAAAGCTGCAAACCACACAACGAAGACCCTGCCCCCGCCCCACCACCGAAAGGAAAAACCCAGGACGAATCCGAACACACGTCAGTGGGAGGTACTATTAACAGGGGGTTGTGGAAGACCAGAGCACTGTCGGTTCATCACTTACACACACGTGTGTGCCATGCGCAGAGGAAAACCCGAGGCCTCACTGGAAGAAACCCCGCTGCCTCGATCTTGCACTGCAACGACTATTAGATGGCTCGGCCTCCGCCCAAATTGTCACAGGTGATTGGCAACTGTGTTTCCAGACACTTCCCCACACCAAGGAGAGCAACTGCAACTTAGTATCAACATCCGTGCTCACTGGAAGGACTTCCGATTTACTTTGTTGCAGTTTATTCCCATTCACCAGCCTCCGTGCGCACGCAGCGGGTTTCCAGCCTGCCCGGCTTGTATAGTTAACTGTGAATTCCCAGCAGCTGGACAGCAAGGCCCAGCTCCCGAGGAGGATGATGCAGGACAGCTGCCCGCCGCCCAGAGGACCCCGGTTCCTCTAAGTCCGGCCGCTACGGGGGGGGGAGGTTCGGACGGACGTCACTGATTTAATGTAAACTGAGGCTTTTGTACGCCAACTGATTTCAGTTAATTTCCTTGAATTGTATCTTTTCTGAGAAATCACCTTAACGTGTTACTCCAAGATTTGAAGAAGTGTTAGGAGTACACATAGCAATTACAGAATGATAGCTCTCCCCTAACAAACTTTCACTGAAATTGCACATTCGTCTTAGAATTAAGGACTCCTAACACAATTTGATTTTAACAAATCCCAAATAAAAATTTAACGGGAAGCTGAATGAAAGCCCTTTATTTAAAACTCCCATGTCAGCACCATTAAAAAAACCAAACCAAACCACAGCACCCAGGTGCTGAGCACGGTTTGGGTGGGTTTATCAGTCCCGGTGCGTACCGGAGGGAGATCAGAGCTTCATTGAAGCCTGGCGGGGTCAGTAACCATCGTGAGCAGGACGGTCCCGCGGAGCGTCGCTTGGGTGGGGTCATTTAAAACGCAGGGTGGGCTGTTAAAGGGGAAACTCCCGAACAGGGGGCCTGGTGTCCCGCTCAGGGCGCACGCATGCATTAAGGGGTTAACGTCTCGTTGGCTCGGATGCACGCCTGTAAGAGCAATATTTATATCAGATGCTCATCGTTCACCTAGATGATTGATATCAATTTCTCTTCATAATATGCCCAGCAAATAAAGCACACGGCGCCTCTAATATATAAAGAAATAGCATGTGACAAGGTTCCCTAAAACACTTCTGCCCGGACCTCACACGCTAAATTGCTTCTGCTGGCCTCGTCCACCTCTCAGCATGGTTGACAGACAAATTGATCGAAACATTGGAAAATAATATGCTTGCAAAATTTCTCTGGGTGAGTTTTCAGTCTTTTGAATTTTTCATACAAGAACAAAATGAAAGATTGCCTCCTTGATTTTCCCTCCATTATGCGGCCCATCTCATGTACTACAGGCGCGCACAATACTTCAAACAGCCGCGGCGTGTTGTAAACAGAATGGGAACATTTGTCATAAAACGCCCGGCCGGGCGGGGCGGGGCGTCCGGGCAGCAGCCGCCCGGCCCTGCAGACCGCATTGTTCGCCGGTAATGAATTCATACATTTGAAGTTGCCCGAGGGCCTCTCGTTAGGCGTCGGGGTGTTTATTACAGGAAATACTGCCTGGATCATTTAAGAAGGAAGAAGGCTGGGTGATTTGATTAGAAATGTTGACAGTCGAGGTGTGTAAAGAATGCCACTCACTCGTATTTTCCAACTTCGCTATTAGGGTCCTCCATTTTTCATGACTTCCTCGGAGCCCCCTCTGAGCCGCGGATCTGGGGGGCCGCACGGACCTTCCCGCAGAGCGCACTGCGCACGCTCACAGCCTGCCTGCGTTTCCGCGCGCTCGGACCCTCAGGTGGACGGGCCGCGTCCCAGGGAAACACGATGGCCAAAGAGGCACGCTCGTCACGCTCAGCCCCGTGCGACCCCGGGTGGGGAGAACACTCAGAACAGCCCCGCGCCCCCCGCACACACGTGTCTGCCCGGGGACGGCCACGGCCGCCGCGCCCCAGACCCGCGGGCTCCCGCAGAATTTCCAAATTAATGTCTGTAGTGTTCCAGAGCAGGCAGCATCCTCATACATTTAAATTTACACCTCATGAAAATTCTTATTAACTAAATTTTCCCCTCAATACTTGCAGGTCAAGAATCGATGAATAGTCAATTTTTTTCAGTCAAAATTAAACAAATCATAAAAAATGGCATAATTTCCAGCATTGCAGATTAGATTTAGTAGGTAATATCTGCCAGATATGAAAAACAGAACTCATTACGCTGCACTAAAATAATTTTCACCGCAGTATTTTTCTTCACTTCATCAGCCCCGCCAGTCCTGATCAGTCCGTGACAGCATTTCACAAAGTAACTCGGTCCACAGACAGACCTGCAGGACCCGGCCCTGGGCCCCTGCTCGGGGGTCGCCTCGGCCGGAGACGCCGACTCTGCCGGAGCGCCCGGCGCCTGCACACCGCACCCCTCCGCGGGCTGCCGCCCTGCAGCCGCTGGACCGAAGGCCCGGGGGGAAGGAGACCGGCCAGCCCACCAGCAGGAGCCACGGACAGCAGGGGCTCGGATGGGTTTCTTTCCCCAAACGAAAGTCTGAGTTAAGGACACTAAGTGACATCGTAATGCCCTCTGTTCCTGCGCAAAGCCGTCAATTCGTGCCCTGGGTGGGCTCCAGTGCGCAGTGACAGGAAGACCAGTGACGATGTCCAAACCCAGCGCAGGCAGTGGGGGTCGGTGCGTGGGGCGCGAGGAGGGAGGGGCGCAGCCTGGGGGGCGGAGTAACTCGGGGGAGATGTGGAGGTGCCCCGCCCCCTGCCCCCCCTCAAAGACAGGAGATGCGTTCAGCTCCACTGCAGGGGCGTCCTCCCTCACGGGCAGCGAGGGGCGCCTGCAGGCCAGGACGAAGCCACGCTCCTGGCACCGTGGCTCTCGTGACCGAAGGGAAGAACGAGCAAACCCGTGAGTGTCTATTACCTTGGCCTACAGCGCCCCGCCCTGCGCAGAGCATCCTGCGAGGTACCGAGTGCCCTGCCCAGCACCGAGCCCCTTGTCACACTTCCCTGCAGGCCCAACCACTTCCAGTCCCCCGTCCCACAGGGCCGAGCAGGGGTGACCGCAGGGGGCCAGCACCTTGCTGTCCAAGCCAGGGCCGGGGAGACCACAGAGGTGAGTCACAGACGCCCAGGGGCAGTGGGGGGATGGCCTGCTGATGCAAGAACACTGCGGGGAAGACCCGCCTTCCTCTGGACGAGAGAGGCGGTTACTACATGAGCCTCAGAGATGGGCTCCCGCCTCAGGGCAGATCCGCACTGGGTTTTTCTTGAGTCACGCCGAGGCCACACCAAACGGGATGAGCACAGCCGCTGGCGTCACTGTCACGGCCACTGAGACCACTGCCACGTGCAGGCCTGGGGCCAGGGTTTCCAGGCACTCGGACGCCACGAAGCAGGCACGAGATGACTGGACACAGGGGTGCGTGTCCCTGCAGCCCTGGAGCTCAGGGGCCACCAGGACAGGGCGGAGCCCAGGGCAGCAGCCACGCAGCAGCCACAATGACGAGGCACGGACGCCACGTGTGAGCAGTGGCCTGCAAATACGTGGATGGCATCTTCTGAAGCAAGAGACAGCAGAACGCACTCTGCCCGACAGGACACGGAGAGCAGGCCCGCAGCTCTGGAGTCCTGTGCAGGGACACGTGGCCCCTGGTGCCTTCCGTCAGGAGGCGGACCTGGCACAGGCGAGAGGACAGCCCGGAGCCGGCTGGCGTCACCTCACCCCCGAAACCCCAGGCCTCTGCATGACCCCCAGGGAGCTCCCCCTGGAGCGGCTCTCCTGACCCCTGGGGACTTTTGAAAGGACTTAAAAAATAGTCCCAAAATTGCTCAATGGCGAATTCTTAGAATTTCTCTCAAAGCATCTCAGACAGCCTACAGCTTTCTTTTTTTAAAACGATCATATAATCGAGCTTTTTAACCTGCAGTAGAGCACAGCGTTAAGCTCTTTGGTGGATTCCGTGGAGATGTTTGATTCTCTCAAACCCCAGGGCGGCTGTCGCCGTCCAGGGCTCCCAGAGACCTCAACTCCCAGGACACTTGTCCTGCGCAGGACTCCAGTGAGACCTCCTGACAAGGAGGAAAGCCGAGACAAAGAGGCCCTCGGCCCTGTGACGTGACTATTGTCCCCCTTTGTAAACCTGTCCCTGTCAGCACAGCACCACAGTGACACTTCAGACCTCGGGACTAACATTATAATCAGAGCCATTAAGAAAAAAAAAAGAAAGAAAAGCCCTGAAGTGCGCGGTGCCAAGCTTCGCCTCCGAGGGCCGGCCCGCACCTGGGAGCAGCGTGGGCTGGGCTGCGCCCCCGCCCCCGCCCCGGCGTCCGGCCGGCGGCCCCCCGCAGGGGTACAGGCGCAGGGAGGCACCTGCCCCAGACCGTTTGTCTGGTCCCCACGCGCCTCAAACGGCGCAACATCCCGGGAACGCGGCCGCACGGCAGGGCAGCGTTCCAAGTTAGGAGGGACAGAGCCGAGAAATCCTCCGCAGTTCGGCTTCCGTATCTCCGAACTGGTGTTTCAGTGACAGATGTTCGCCGCGGCAAAAACCTCTGTCAGAACAAAATTAGGTGATCTATCATTTTAAGATATGGTCTTCATATACTGTTTACTCGAAGATATCACTTGCCTCAAGCCAATTTTGACCAGGAACATTTTGTGATATGGAAGTGATTTGTATATCATCATTTTTGTGATAAATGTAGCTCTTGAACACAAAATAACCCACATTCCACAGTATTACCGTTCAAACTCCTGCGCCAGTAAATCTGCACGAGTGCTTTTATTACTGTGAAGACGCCAGCCCGGACTCCAGCGGGCTTCCCGGGCACGGCTGCCGCTCGCCTGCCTCCGGACCGGGGACAGGGTTTCCGGCCGTGCCTGGGGCGCCCAAACCCGCCCTCCTCCTGGGGTTTCGGAACCTCCTCGGGGACACGGCGCTCTCCTGAGAGCTGCGACGGTGGGGACGCTTGGTGGCCCTCCCCGAGCCCCCGTGTCTCACCAGCAGGCACGCGATGGGTTGCACAAAGCCATTAGCTACCCAGAGACCCCTCCTCCTGGGCCCATGGTGGGGACACAGGCTGCAGGGGAGAGCAGGGCACACCTCCGTCCGGTGGGACTTGCAGCTGGCCGGGCCACAGCAGTGAGCGAAGGCCCCGGGGCTTCCTGGAGGTCGGTCCTCAGAGGGCATTAGGTGCTCAGAGGCAGGGAGGCAGGCATTTCCGAAGGGGCCCCGGGTCAGCCACAGCGAGGAAGGAGAACACAATGAGTGAATCGGAGGACAGCACAGGGCGGGCGGAGGTGGCGGCCGGCGGCCATGGCGAGAAGCGCACACAAAGCAAAGGAAGAAGGCAGATGTGAGTGGTGCTCAGACTCGGCCGGGACGGGGCTGCTGGACAGAGGCACCTGGTGGGAGGGCGTTTGGAAGGGTGTTTGGAGGGGTGGAGGGGTGCAGGGGTGCAGGGGTGCAGGGGTGCAGGGGTGCAGGGATACAGGACCGGCAGATGCAGGATGGGAATGACGCCCCCTCCCCCCATAGAGCGACTTAAAACCACAACTGTGTGTCAGCCCCCCCCCCGCCGCCGTGCGTGGGCAACATGAGCCCGGCAGCTCCGACGCCCTTCCTGGGGTCTCTTGTGGGGCGGCAGGAAGCCAGTAAATCACGCCCACTGAGGCGATGGCCCGCCGGGACTTGCCTGTGCCTCTGGCAGCCGAGGCTGGCGAGCCTGTCCCTATGGCCTCCTGTCCACCCCACAGGCGGGCTTGGCTCTGTCTCGACAGCCTCAGGGTCCCGAGAAGGTCCAAGCAGAAGCTGCCAAGCGCCTCTTGGCTGAGGCTCCAGCCCCCCAAACGCCCTCCCCGACAGGGCACTGGCCAAGGCCCGGCCAGCCCAGGCTCACGAGGCACAAACCACGCAGTCCTGGGGGTAGGGGTGCACAGACCACACAAGGCGGACCACCCCCATCCCGTCCCCTCATGGTCTGCTCATGGACGCCCTCGGCTACGCCTGGGCCCTGAATCTGGGGAGGTGCCCACCCTGCGGTTTCCCACTCGTGGTCACAAACCACATGAGCACGTCTCCCCTGGGTGTCTGGGGTTCGGTTCATGCTGGGCGGAGGGTGCCACACGGCCAGCCCCCATAAAGCACCCGGGGTGTCGAGTCCCCGACAGGCTTCCCTGGCGGACGGCGCTGCTGCAGGACGTCCTCGAGTCCCCCGTGACCGAGCGGAGGGGCCTCCTGAACGCTGTGCCTGCTTCCCCCAGACTCGGCCCACGCACCTTCCCCGCTCAGCTTCGTCTTTCCCGGGACGGGGCGCAGGTGGGGGCACCTGGAGGGGACCCCGACACCGAGAGGAGGCCGACCACACTGCAGAGGCTGCGTGAAGAGGCGGGGTGACCATGGCCATGTGTGTGGCACCCACCCCAGGCCCTGGGCGGGTGGCATCGAGGGGCTGCTCCAATGGGGGCCACCCAGAGAAACAGAAGGGGGACGGATGCAGCGGCGTGACCACGGCAGCGTGGCAGCCACTCCCACGGGAGGGGGTCGAGCGCATCCCACACCCTCTCCCACCGGAGGCCCAGCGGGGAGCGGGCAGCCGACGGCGCAGGAGGCAGAGCCACAGCTCGGAGCAAGCTCGCCCTTCGGGAGCCGGGAGGGGGAGGAGGCAGAGCTGCTCCCCACCCTCCCGAGGGCTCCCCTCAGCAGACGGGCCTTTCTCTCCCGTCCTGTCCCCAGCACCCAGAGAGCCGAGCGTGGGTGGCGGCGCCTGAGGCCTCTGCGCCCGCGCCCGTGAGGGCGGCCAGGGCAGAGGGGCGGGGCCTCGAAACCATGCTGCAGCCCCCAGCCCCGGGAGCCGGCCCAGCGCGCGGCCCGGCTTCAGCAGGGAGCAGGCCGGGCTGAGGGCGAACGCCCGGAGAGGAAGCAGAGCCAACCCCCGAAAGGGTCTGCAAAACGGCATCTGTGACAGAACTCAGACCCGCGGTCCAACCCGTCGGGGGCACAGACTGCAGATTCCTCCCAGGCGGGGCCGCCCCAACCTCAACACGCCGGGGCCCAGGCCATAGCCTGGCTATGAAGGCTATGCCCTAAGAAGGGCGCCAGGTGCTGTGGGGGCTCGGCGAGCTCTGGACGGGACCTTCCAGTGCGCCACGCCACAGCCCCCCTCCCCGCCCACTCAGTGGCTCTCTGCCATCACTCCAGGATCCCACACAGAACCACAAAGCCTGGGTGGTGGCCACACACAGGGTCCTCTCCTCCACGCCGAGGGGGGACGTGGGGACACAGGGGGACACAGGCCGATTGGGTGGGAACTCACACCACGCCGCACGCATGATGTCTGACCCGGCATGCACCACGTGCTGTGTGATGAGGAGAACACGCACCGTGTCCAACCTCGGCATCCCACGCTCACGCTCCGTCCGGTGTTCTCCCAGCCCAGTGGCATCCCCAGTGGGACAGGCAGGAGCACGTTCGCCCTCCGCCAAGATGCATCGCAGCACCGACCGGGGGCCGCGGGGGCCTCGGGGGCCGCGCACTGGCTGCACTGGTTCTAACCCGCTGGCGGCGAAGTCCGCAGTTACGGGGCATGGGAACCGCTGAGCCCGTCCGTCCTCAGCAGCACAGGGACCTGCCCCGTCCTAAGGGCCAGGGCGCAGTGGCGCCAGAAGGGGCTTGGGAGTCCCAGGCTCGGTCTCGTCCAGGGCACCTCGGAGGTGAAGAGTGTCCCCTTGCAGTGCGGCGCTCGGAAATCAGTGACTCCCGCCAGGGGCCGGCCCGCCCTCGGACCTGGCGGCTGGGAGGGGAAGGCTCCGCTGCAGCGAAGTCCCCGGGATACAGTGTGTGACGTAAACGCGGCCGCCCTCACAGTGGAGAGCCTTGAGCCTGCACGCAGGTGAGCCCCGACCGAGGCTGCGGGGGCGGAGCACGGAGCGCAGAGCCGGAGGTCGCAGCCCCGGCCTGGGAGGGCCGTGACCTCCCAGGGGGCCCTAGAGACGCTGCCTCTGTGCCAACGGGGTCCCACAGCAGCCCAGGGCCCGCCGGCCCCGACCGCAAAGTCCACCAGAAAGGGGGGCCCGCGCACCCACACCAGCTCCGCCCGGGGCACGCGGACCCCGCACAGCGCGGGGACGCTCAGACGGCGCAGAGGTTCGGCTGAGCAGACGGGCCGGGCAGCTCTGGCGGACTGTGTCTGGGTTCCTGGGAGGTGCCCCCAAATCGTGCGTTTTGGTACTAACTTCCTTTCAGCAACGTGGCCCAGAGGGGGCTGCACCCTCGCTCGGGGTCACGAGCGGGAAAGCTGCAGGGTCAGGGCTGCCCAGGCCTCCCGGGGGTGCCGCCCCACCAGCGGCGCCTTCACCAGGGGGGGCTCACAAAGCCAGCCCGCCCCACCGGCGCCAGCCCCCCATCCACCCGCCTGGGATGCTGAGACCCCCGTGGACGCCTGAAACCGTGGCTGACACTCAACCCCAGAAACGCTGTTTTCCCCACACATATGTGAACGTGAAGTTTAATTCGTACACCAGGCACAGTAGAGAAGTGACTACAAAATAGGACAATGGTAACAACACACCGTGAGGGAAGTTACGTGAAGCCTCTGTCCTCTCTCTCAAAATAGCTTCCTGCCCGCACGAGCCCGGCCCGTGACGACAGGAGGTGTGAGGGACGCGGTGACCAGAGGACCGGGTGTCCTCGGAAAGGTGAGACCCTGCGTGTCTGTCTGTCACCACTGGGCCACGTGGAGTCTTTTCAAAGACGCCGTGTCAAGGCCGCGGCACAAGGCTGCAGACGTCAGCTACCAAGGTCAGAGGGGAATGGTGACAGTGTGGGAAGGATGCTGGTCACGAATGGCACATAACCTTTCACAGCAAGGCCTGCTCCGGCAATGAAACGCTTTACTCCCCCGCCACTGCGAGCCCGAGCGGGGGGCCCGTGTGGCCCGCGTGCCTGCGGACCGCGGGCCTGCACGCTAAGCCGCCGCGAGAAGACGCAGGCGCTCCGTTGTTGGAGGGTCCCTATTACACAGCTCATTACGAGTGTCCCTAACTCTTAGACAACTCTTAGCTGAGGACGAGGAGCTGACGACACGGCTAATGGAGTGGAAAGCTGCAACAACAAATCATTAGCACGTCCGGGGTGCTGCACTTCTAATGGAGGAAGTTTTTAATCATAAGCAAATGTAATCATTTATGTTAAGCAACCCATGGACCTGGTCAATGTAGCACAAACAGCCATTAAGCAAAAATTACGGCGACCGGGAGACAGCTGCGCGTCGCTGACTCAGCACTCCGCGCTGCCCGCGGAACCTGGCAAACCCTGTCCTGGGCGAAGGGAGCCCGGCTCCCCACGCGCACCCTCCTCTGGCTTCCGGTGGGCTCTGGTGCCCCCGGGGACAGGCAGGACAGCCTCTCCACACCTGCGTTTGCAGAACGCTCAGTGTGGCTCTGCAAACGGCTGGAGTTTCGAGCTGCTGCAGCTGCAGAAGACAGCGGGACCCGGGCGGGCTCAGGGCAGGGAGCGGACAGCGGCTCCAGCCCCAAGGGCCGGGGCCCGAGCCGCAGAGCGGGCCCTGCTGGGCAGCGCAGAGCCAAGGCCAAGTGGTCAGGCGTGCCGGGCCCTTCCGACCTCCTCACTCGCTGCCCCACAACCTCCGCCTGGCCAGCCCTGCCGCTGCCCACGGACAGAGGGGATCCAAAGCGGACTGTCCCCTTCGAGACATGGCCTGGACCCCCGTCTCGTCCACAGCAGACAAGGAGGGATTGATACCCCAGGAAGGAAACCGAGGTGCCGGGAAGGTGGAGAATCCCAGTGCGAGGGGCACAGACACAAACTCCTGAGTCCCTAAAAACCCAGGTGCTACTTGGACGCAGGTGTTCGAGGACATTGTCCTGCCCCCCATCCCCTGCAGAAAGCACCTCCTGGGCCAAGGGGACCGCCCCCCTCGTCCCCACCACCTCCTGTGACAGCGTGTGGCCAGAGGGGCAGAGAAGCAGCATTCCATCTCCAGAACTCAGCTTCAGAAAAACGTGTGAAAATGCCCGTTTCTGAGAGGAGACTCCGAGTGCTCTGGGTGAGCCCACGCTCAGAGACTGTCGGTGAGACGCAGGGGCAGCCGCACAGAGGGACGAGGCAGACACGGAAGACACGGCAGCTCCGTGCTTCCACGGCGGAGGGCAACAACCCGTCGGCAGGCCACGCGAACGCAGGTTCAGCTGACGGAGGGGCCGCCGGTTAGCTGCCGAATAATTCGCACGTCTCTACTGAACCCTGACGCTCCACCAGCGGGACACAAAGCACTCGGGCGACCCGACGCGACCTGTCGAAGTTCTGTGCACACAGTAGGTGCTCACGCAGTGGAGAAGAGCAGCAGAGTCGGAAAGCCACCTCTGACCGCTTCTGTGGGCAGGGCTGATGTGTCCAGCGGGACGAACCGTCCATCCAGAGGACGGGAGACACGAGGAGAGCGCGACACCCACGTGCGGGATGTGCACGCCCCCGCCCCCACCCACAACGCGCCTCTGCAACCACGCACAGGTGTCTCACGAGGACCGCAGCCCGTGCCATTAGCGGTGCGCTTCCTTTTTCAACGCAGTAAACCGCAGTGCGTCAGACTCGTCACGTTACGCACACACCTGGAGCCGCGCGGACGAGCCCGTCAGTGATCTGACGCCCCGCCGCGCCACGCCTCCTGCGGAGACGTGCGCGCCGGGCCGAGACCGCGTGGCGGGGTCCCGCGGCGGCCGGGCGCGCCCGCGCTCCCCGCTCACAGTGATTAATGAAGGCACCTTTTTCACAGAATGTCAGACTCTGCCTTTTTAACAACTGACCTTTCAGAGAACACTGCTGAACTCATAATTCCACTTTTGTTCGGTTTCTTATTAGTGGAGTTAAAATTAATACTTAGGGGAAGGATGGCGAGGGGGCGCAGTAAATCTCCCGCACGTCAGCCTCCGCCACGCTGTCCGCGGCGGCTGTCTGCCGCTCCGCGGCCGGGGGATGCCGCGGGATCCGCTCCTTTCAGGGGGCAAATTAAGGGCGGCCTGCAGACCGCTTTTGAGAACTAAGATGTACGTTTTGAGAGAGACTTTAAAAGTTTGCAGGGTTTTTTTTTAAAGGACCTACCCAAATTGTCAATTCCAATCGTAAACCTGAAAGAATAAACTCTTTCCCGTTTTCTTAACCACTGCCGAGGACTGCACAGTGCCGCTCGGTACAGGCCACTCTTAGCCCCTGTCTCTCTCAGAAGGGACATTCAACATCCCATCAAAGCCACACAGCACGCCGAGCCACTCATGTGACAGAGGGATCACATGGAAAAAATTAGCTGCTAACGCCTCAAGAGCTCACCCCTAAAACAGCAAAGATGAGCACAATAAAAAAGGCTGGGAAGCTCGGCTAGAACTGGGGTCTCTCCTAATTATCACTGGGAACAGCAAATTACTTAAGGACTCAATTTCTCCGCCGCCCAGCCGTTCCCACGCTCAGACATACCTAATTTCTACAGATCCCTCGAGGGCCCACACCGGCTTCAGCTTCAAAGAGCTTAGGGGACCCCGGGGCACAGGAAGAAGGAGAGAGTACATTCAATTACTGGCTCTGATTAAATATGTGGGAACAGTCGTGTGGACGCACGCCGGAGCTGCAGGACACAGGTGGACCTGCGGCCCGAGCGGAAGGGGTGCGCAGGGCACCGGCATCGCCCGACTTACACGGTCCCTCCCCTGCAGGGGGAAAGTCTTCGGTGAGCAGGCTGGCCGCAGGGGTAAAGGAGCGTGCCGGCCGGCGTGGGGGCCGGGGCCTCGTTCCAACGGGGTCCCATCTGGGAAGGGCACTGGCACGCGCCCCTGCCCCCCCCCAGGGAAGCCCTGGAAGACCCAAAGCCACTGGCCTGCAGCCCCGATGCCAGCTGTGCCGATGGCCGGCACCCCGTCACGGCAGTGGGACGAGGGCACGGCCGCCCAGCCCAGACCGGAACCGACGGGGCCGGCACCGGGCGGGAGCTCGGCTGAGAGGGGTGTCGGAGAGGGAGATGGAAAACGAGAGCGAGGGCAGGGAGAGGCAGCGAGGGCAAAGCGATCGGACACACTTCAGGGACGCCGCCACGCCCGCTCTGTTTTCAGAGAGGAGCAGGCAGGGAGCCCATCAAGCCGGCCGCGGAGCCGCGGCGCGGCGGGCGCCTCTGCTCGGGCCCAGGGCGGGCGGCAGTCACGGAGACGACGCAGGCGATTTCCACTGCGGTGCTGCCGGTCACACAGCTTAACTCGATTTCCAGCCTCCGAAGGCAGCGCCGAGGAGCGGGACCGCCACTGAAAGGGGGAAAACGGGAAAGGAGCTGACTCGGGCGGAACGGCACATCCCCCACCAGGCAAGGAGGTCGAGGAGAACAGACGGAGGGAAAGCCAGAGGGGAGGGCGGACCGCGGCCTGTCCTCAAGACCCTGAGAGGGGACAGGCCATAGAACAGTGACATTCCCCGCTGCTTCAAAGGTAGCGACTTCACGCAGGACAGACACCCCCACGTCCTCTGTCTGCACCCTGTAATGTTCCCGCTGGGCCCGGGGCACGCTGCACCGGTGTTGCATCCGCCCAACACGGGCGGTTTTCCAAACACGAGCTTCCTGGCCAGCACCACCCCCCCCCTCCACCACAGCCGGCTGGCCAAGGTGCGCCACCTCCCCGTCTGGCCGCTCACACAGCGAAGAGGCTTCCGATCGCTCACAGGCCTCTAGACCCGGGTCCTGAGGACACGCAGGTGCCCCGGCCTGCTCCAGGGCACAAGCGCAGAGGAAGGACGGAGGGAGCGGGAGCGTCACGGTGGCGGCAGTGAGCGGGGAGGCCTCCCTCTGGAGTGTGCGTTACGGGAAAGTCTGGAACACCTCACAGGACGGGGAACCGCATCTGAGAGTCCGTCCTCTACGTCCCTCTGACCGGGGATGACGACCCCGACCCACCTCCGAATGCAATTTACACTCGCAGCCGAGGACTTTCTAATATGAGTTCTTTGAACATGCGTCATCGAGCCCGAGTCTCAAAAGAAGTTGAGAGCAACAGACCCAGCAACCCGCCCTCCCCACATCTAGTAATTCGCTCCTGAAATGTGCCGTAGACGGAATGTTCAGGTTACAGAGGCTTATACCTCATTATTGTAATTGGGAAAAATAATGAGCTCCTATTCTATCAAAACCACAACCAACTCCCCTAATTATCACTGCAACACTTTGTAAACACCTACATAAAAATTCAAAGACTTCTGCATAATCTATATCATTTAGAACACCAATTATCTAATTATTTAACATTTACTGAACTCATTAGCGAGTTCATCTGTGCGCAGTCTCAGGGACGTAGGGCTGCATCAGAGGCAAATCACAGTTTATTTCTACCATGGAAGAAACACCAGCGGCAACATAAACACTGAAACAATGTGTCAGGATCCTAAAGATACTGTCAACGTGCAATCCGCAACATAAACAGATGCTGAAACAATGTGTCAGGACTCAGAGATACTACTGAAACTTGACCCAGGAGGGTGATGACCCCCGCAGACCCGAGACCGGCCGCACCTGGGGACGGGGAAAGACGCCAGAGGGCCAGCCTAGGTGTTTAAACAAGGAGGCCGGGGCCAGGGAGCCCGTGGGTGGGAGGTGCTGACACGGAGCGTGTGCTCTGTGACCGCTGGCACGCCCGGCGCACATTCACGAGGGCGGCTCTGCTGAGACTGCCAGGAGGCGGGGCCACGCCGCTCTGCAAGCTGCTCCTGCATTTGAGTAACAGGAAACCGAGCAGCGTCACCCTTCCCCGACCTGAGGGACTGTGGATTAGCAGGGACAGGGAAGACAGAGGCAAAACCCGGACAGCAGGACGCCACGCCGAGGAAAAGCAACGTCCAAAAACGACGCGCCATCATTCACGTGTTTGCAGAGGCTGTGAACACATCGAGGAAGGGCTGGGTCACAGACTCTCCCCTCCAGCCCTGAGGGCGGGAGGGACGGCCAGCCTTGATGGCCTGCAGGGACACACGGTGTTTCGTGGGAAAGCGAACAGGACTCTCCAGAGCCAGCGTTCCATCGCCGCTGAACGTGATCTGTTTAAACAGCGGCTGCCTCACCCCAGGAGAACCGCGATGGGAACCGTGGGCTGCGGGTGATCACACATGTCACCAATGGTAACAAACACGCCATCGGTGGGTGTGTGAGTGGGGCGCAGGGCATCTGTACCTCCTGCCCAACTGCGCTGCTCTAAAAAAGTCTTCATTAAAAACAACAGAAGCCCTGGCTGGTGTGGCTCAGTGGACTGAGCACCGGCCTGAGAACCAAAGGGTTGCTGGTTTGATTCCAGTCAGGGCACATGCCTGGGTTGTGGGCCAGGTCCCCAGTAAGGGGTGCATGAGAGGCAACCACATGTTGGTGTTTCTCTCCCTAAAATAATAAAAATCTTTTTAACAATTAGAGGTACCTACGACCTTTGCTTTTCCGCTGCCCACAGGCCGCTGTACCCATCTTGCTGGAACACTTGTTCTGCGGCCCATCTCAGCGCCCTGACTGTGCCCAGGGACGGTGTCGGGCCCACAGCCGTCCGGGACGACCGCCCGTCCCCCTCAGCAGGGGCTGCCACTGCAGAGACGTGACACCGACCACACGATGACGACACCGCGGCTGTTCACCCAACTGCTTGGACCCTGGAGGCTGGACCACGAGAGCCGCTAGGGGCAAGGGGGCGGCTCCTCCTGAGGCCTCTCCCCTCGGCCTGCAGACGGACACCTCCTCCCTGCGTCCTCACTCAGCCTGTCCTCCGTGCGTGTCTGGGTCCCGGCCTCCCCCTCTGAGAAGGACGGGGCCGCGTGGACCAGGGTCCACCTGCCTGAGCTCGCCGTACCCGAAGCCCCTCTCTAGGGCCCGTGCCCGGAAGCAGTCCCATCTGAATGGCCAGGCTGAGGAGCTCCATGTAGGGTTTTGGGGACACGAGTCAGCCCGTCTGTGCGGTCTCACCGACGCCGACAAAGCTGACAGCACAGGACAAGAGGACACAGGACCGGCCCCGACAGTGACACCCCGCCGGGCGCCCACACCCGAGGCCCCGCAGCCGTCGGCTCTGCCTGCGAGAACACGAGGTGCTCGGGAACCTCTCACGTGGCACTTGGCGGGGCTTCCGAACAGGACGGCCGAGCAGAAGCCCCCGCAGGGACCCCTGGAGCCGCCCCACGGGAGGGGTCCCGCTCCTGGCACCGGCCCACTGGCTCTACCGAGTGTGGGGGCGACAGACCCTGAGCAAACGGCCCGCCAGCCCCTGGGCGCGGCCGGAGCCACGGGCAGGTCCCGGGCGAGGGGCTGGGAAGACCCCGCCGCAGGGGGCGGCCGTCGGAACAGCGTGACTCCTACTCGGGAAAACGGTGCATCCATGTCAACTCGCCGGGGTGGGACGCAGTCTCACTGATACCAGTGCTTCAGTTCTGGAAACTGTACCGGCCTTCCAAAGAAACAGTTCTTGACCCAAAATGCCAGAGGACGTTACACTGAGAAACGATCTACTGACGCAAATCACTCAATCGATTTGCGTTTGTCTACTGAAGCCCGTCACGGGGATTCAACGGGCGCAGGGGCGGGCCGGGCGCCGTGCGCGGGAACGAGGCGGCACGCTCATGGGTCCCAGCCCCCGCGCCGTGTCATTAATTTCCCCACTTCCCTCATTAACGAGGAAAATGTTCTCACTGCTTGAAAAGTTTTAATAAATAGAAAAAGGCTGAGCAGCTGACATAGTTTTTCATGTAATATACAAGGGCTTTCCACGTTTTTATGCACGTTAATGAAAAAGTGGGAAGGAAATGCTAGAAAGCTCTGTCCCTGTGGCGGACGGGGGCTGACCTGGGGACCCGAGGGCGTGTCACCACAGTCTTCCGTGGGGGTCCCCAGAGAGCCCCCCCCTTGTCCCAGGGCCCCGAAGCCAGGAGTGACTGCCCACCAGGTGGCTGTATGCAGGGTGCAGAGGTTCCCCAGGGGCCAGGAGGAGCGTTCAGAGCGCAGAACCCCCCCCCACTCCCACCACGGAGGCAAGACCACTTCCCGGACGCAGGCCCAGGGACGAGCTGCGAGGCGCAGTCTGCGCAGTGAAGTCACCGCACACTCACGTGAACGGGCAGCTGCCCGCTCTGGCCGGAGGGGCACCGGACACCCGGTCCCTGCAGCCCGCACGAGTCAGCCGTAGGCTTGCAAAAGCACTAGCCCCGTCCTCCCTTCTCCTCGAACCCCGCACCGCCGCACCTTGCAGCCACCACCGGGAAACGACGGGCCTTCGGCCTCCCCCTCGCAGGCCTTGCCCGACATGCCGGGATCAGCACCCGCCCTGGCCCGAGGATGACCCCCGCGGCCCGCCGGCCGACCGAGGACACACAGCCTTGCTGACACGGGAGGGGCACTGGCACTCATCTCGGCTGGGGGGTCAGCCACGCTGGGCCTCAGAGGCGCTGACAACCGTTCAACACCGTGAGTGAACCTGACGCCACTGAGCTGTGCCCTTCAAGGAGGTAAAATGGCAAACGTTGTCACCCGTAACTCACCACGAAGGGAAGGGAGCGGCTGGGCATGGAGTGTCGAGGCTGCAGACGCACGCCGCCATTTCTCCAGCCTCTGCGGCACTTTGTCCCCCGGGAGGGCGCCCCCACCGCCCCCTCCACTGAGATCCCCACCGCGGCCTGGCCCACACCCTGCACAGGTGATGACAACGTCTCTCTAGGTGACACCGCTCTGCGCCTGTATCAGGCCAAGAAACCGAAAATGCATTTTTCAAAGAGAACGTTACACATAGTTTAGGTCTGTCGATTCAAACGAGCCCGTGACGCCTTGGGCGGGAGGGCAGGGGACGTCCGTGACGCAGAGCCCTCCTGTGGCCTCTCACAGCGGCCGTGAGTCTCCGCGATGCAACGCCAAAGCCGCACTTCGACAAAAAGTTTATCATCTGTGGACTGCTTCACCAGCAAAACTACTCAAGTTTGCAAACAGATAACTTTTCATGCGGGCAAACTAATTTCCTGAGACACAATTTGTCAGGAAGTAAAAGAAAAAAACCTTAATATGTCATATGCTAACATAACTTTAAGAGTTTTGGAATAATAGATGCAGATGGGGACCCACCTTAAGAAAATTTTATGGCTGGTAGTTTAAATTCAGGATGTCCATAAATCATGAACATGCTTTTGGCCCTCAGATATTAGAGCTAAAAAATGCAACTCGAAAGCTGTTTGTCAATTCCTTCTCCAGGCGATTCGCAGCTGGCGGTCCTATGTCTGTGGCGTATGGATCTCTGGGTGGTAAAAATCTGGAGGGCGCTGGGAAACTCAGAGGTAAAAACCAGGAAGCTGTCACATGATTAATCGCCCTTTCACCGGGGGTCTTGGGGCTGGCCAGATAAAGGCAGGCAGGGCTGGAGGAGGGGCACCCCATTTCTGGGCAGGACCCCCCACCCTGTTTCTGACATCCTGAGACAGGAAACTTACGTGTCCACATACTGAAATTATTGACTCGGTTCTTTCCTTCAACAGGGGCTGATGTAACAAATGAATGCATTCCAACCAAAAAAGAAAAAGAAACCAACCAGCTACAGTTCCTACTTTTCAAGATAGGACCTTGTGAAAAATGGCACGATGAGGCAGCAGGCTGAGCCCGGGGCCTTCCCTGCCCCCGCGCCCAGCCCAGGCTCCCATCAGCGCCCGGAAGCAGCGCCCCCCTCGGCCGCAGCCCCGACGCCCAGGCCGGCCGGGCTCTCCCCTCCTGTTGGCTGCACCAACGGCCTGAACGCGCCCATCCCCTGACGTCCCAGTCTGCTCCTTGCAGCCACGGCTGTGGCCATCTGTCTCCTGGGACGCCGCCTGGTCACTCTGGCCCTCGGAGCTGGGGAGCTGAGTGACTTCCGTACTGAGACCATCCTAAGAACCCGAGTGCCCCTCAAGGACAGGCCTGCCAGCCCGGGCTCAGCAGCGCGCTCCTGCTATGCACACGCGGGACAGCAGCAGCCGCAGCCGCAGCCGCCGAGCCTCCAGCTGCGGCGCCCTGGGCAGGTGCCAGGGTGGCCCCGGCATGGCTCGGGCCCTGGGCTCTCCACCAGAGCAGTGACGGGCTGGCCTGGGTGCTGCCCGAGGTCCCGAACGGGCGTCTCTCACCCGGGAAACCCCGAAGCGATCTGCAGGGAAGCACACGGCCCGTGGGGGCAGCCGCTGGAGAACCGGCACTCCTTCAGTTCCTTCCAGAGCAGTTTATGGCTGCGTGCGAACCAGCGGAAGCCCACAGGCAGCTTGAGGGCAGCACCCCCCCACCCAGGCCAGCTGGAGGAGGACAGGGGTCTGTGCCCAGGACGGGGACAGAAGGAGCCAGCGGGGGTGCTGGGAAAATGTCCTCCTGAAGGCCTGAGGCCTAACTTGCGACTGGGTGACACTCCAGCGCTGGGCCACCCCAGCCTCTTCCTCCCGGAGGGGGGATCCGGAGTCCCCACCTCCACTTTCTGAGGGCAGGAGCGGGGCGGACGCGTCTCTCCCCGTCTGGCCCCCAACACCCCCACCCCAAGGCCCACAGCTGCCGAGGGCTGCCGTGAGACCCAGGCCGGGGGCAGGACCCACAGCAACCCGGGGCTTTCAGCACCGCTGGCGGCCAGAAAGGTGTCAGTCTCAAAATATTATTTTCAATAAAAGTTCTGTTTACCTAGAGAAGATTTAAACACACCAGAAACTTTGAAGGAAATAAGCACCCCGTTCTTTTTAATAAAAGCAGCGCTCGGTTTTACAATAACTCTTCTGACGGAGCCCTGGGCCGGACAAGTAAAGATCACAAGGCTGGGTGTTTCTCCAGACGATTTTTAGAAAAGAAAAACCGCTATTTTGGGAAGGCTACTCTTAAAGTACCGGCGGTGATTCAGAAAAAGAATAAACTTTTCCCTGAGATTTAGAAGTACGCGGTTTTGGTGCAGAACCTTCTGAGAGGAGAGCACGCAGCCCCGCCCCCGACGCACTGCGCACGGGACACTTCTATCCCAGAGGGGGACGCTGCGAGGGTCAGCGAGCGCTAAGGCTCGTGCTCCTCCTGCGCGGGGCCAAGGCTCCGAGGGGCTTCTCCTCCCGCCCGGGGGGCTTCCTGCACTGCGTGGGGCCCGGTCTTGGCGCACCCACACGGCCGGCGGAGCGCTCCGGTGGAAATGTGCGTCCCTGGCTCAGGGGAGGCGCTCGCCCGGGGACCTGCCCCATCGCTCAGTTGGCGTGGACGGCTCCCCGGCAGCCACTCCGCGGAGAAGGAGCGTCACCTCCCGGAGCTGCGCCGTCGGCCCGCCGTTTTCCAGCCCCACTTCCCCAGAAGCGAGGGGCCCCCCGGCATCCCGAGAAGGTGGCCCCAGGGCACGGCCCTTCCTACAGGCTTCCCCCGCCGGCCAGGGAGGGCGGAGTGGCCAGCTTCCTGGAAGAAGGCCCAGGAAGCGCAGCTTCAAAAGCGTGACGGGGTTCCATCAGGGACAGTCACAGCGAGAAGACCGTCACCCCCCACACACGCCACACGCGTCGTCCTGCCAGTGGGCGCCGAGTGTCACGTGCCGGTGCAGGAGGACCGGCGCCGTGCACGGAAGCCTTTCACCGAGTGTGTGCGCACACAGACCGGATCGCCAGGGTGCGGGGGGAGAGAGGGGCAGACACGCACAGACACACCGGGGTTCTCGGAGAGACACGGAGGGAAACGGGGGCGGGGGATGTGGGTAAAGAGCCCCGGGGCAAACGGACACAGAGGGGGAACCGGGACGCAGAACTCTGAGGAGGAAAAGCCTCGGGCCCGGCAGTGACGGTGGCCCTCCCCGGGGGGAGGCTGGAGCCCCCCGATGGGAGAGAAGCACAGACTGCCAACAGGACGAGCTGCGTTCCGGGAGAAGACGCTCTCCCCCTCCCGTCCCACTGCAGCCCAACACCAAGCACAGGAGCTAACGCCGGATAGGCCTTCGCGCTGACCGCCATGGGCGTGGTCCCCGGCCCCGGCTGGGACACCGTCAGGGCCCACGGACGCCGGCCCGGCCGTCACGTCCAACGCCTGCCATTCTGGGAGGGAAATGCACACACCTGACGGCTGGCCTCCCAGTGCCCAAGCTGCGCAGGCGCCCTCACCAGGTAGACCCCGGTGTCCCGGAGCCTCCTTCCAGAGCGTGGAGACCGCGGCAGGGCCCGGGGCTCGGGCAGCCGCACGGTGCGGAGCCGTGGACAGGGGGCAGCGCGGCGGCGGGCTCCTCGGCGCCTGTGTTGAAGCACAGATGACCGACCTCTCTGCAGCCAGAGCTGGGCGAGTCCCCACAGAGCCCCTCGGGGAGCTCTCTGTGAAACAAAACGATTCCCTTCTAAGCACACGCAGCGCAGGTCGGTATTTCAAGCCGCCGCGAGAGGCGCCGAGACAACCACACTGGCTGGGGCGGCGGTCCTCGGCGGTCCGGTGCGCTTTCACAGCAGGGCCCCTCCGGGCGTGCCGGCCCTGAGCCACGCTGCGCCTTCCCCGAAAGATCAGTGAGGACAGAGTGGGTGCCGGTCTGTCGGAAAGAACTACTGTGAGTTTCCAGGGACGGTTTTGGTGACGTGTGGACGTTCGGGGGCAGCCTGCCTGGGCCGGCGGCCCTGGCCAACGAGGTCAGAGAAAACTGTAGCCAATGCTTCTGGGGGATGAGGTGCTGGCCCTCCTTCCTCCGTCTGCTGCCAGGAATGTGCCGTGGCAGGTGGTCCCCAGAGGCTGGCCTGCCACTCCAGGACAAGGACCACGGCTCAGAGCCGCAGAGAACAGGTGGGAGGCGGCCAAGTCCCTGTGGCCATCCGGCCAGCAGCGCCGCCACGCGGGTCCGCACGTGCGCACGGGGGCACCAGAGCCGCACCTGCTGCGCCATTAACCAGAGCACCCGCGTCCCCCCGCTGAAAGCAATCCTGACGCGACTCCCGAAGCTCTAAGAGACTCAGCCGCCTCCCTCTCCCCTCAGACCCACAGTGAGCGTTAGCGGCTGTTATAACGCCGTCTTTCCACTTTCTTCCCCAAATGCACTTGAAAGAGTGGTTTTTAAACCAAAACAAAAAATTCTCCACAATCGCGGTGACGCACGGTGGAACCAAACACGCTGCAGGCCACGACGAGCTTCCCCCACAGATGCCCGGGTGCCTGGGGCGCCCTGCTCGGCGCGGCCGGCCGGTTCCCGGGGCCCCAGGGCAGCGCGGCCACCGTGCAGAGGGCTGCCCGGTCCCGGGCCGCGGAGAGCCCATGGACTGCGGCACACGGCGCTGCAGGCGCGACCTCGCCGCGCGGGTGGAACCGGCATCTATTACGGCACCCCTGCTCCTTACGGCGGCCCCCGACAGGGGTCCATTAAAATCAGTTTTTATGTTTCTTGTGTATTTTCTTTACCCAACATCCGTGGCGTTGTGTTTATTAGCCAGTGAAGACAAACAGAGCTGGGTGGGGGGTGGTTTTCCCTTCTGCCAGAAATAACGAGACTGTGATTTTAACCCAAGTCCTCACAGTCGATGGGCGGAGGAAATCAAATGTTGCGTCCAGAACAGAACGTCCAGGCTTTGAGTTTGCGCCTGAGCAGTTAGACAGGGTGGAGGGTGCGCGGCAGTGAGAGGGACGTGCCCTGTGGGAGCGCCGCGCCCGCTCCCCAGCGGTGCACGCGGCCTGGCGCGTGCACAGCACAGCTGCCGGCGATGAAGGACACGCACTGGGGGCCGCGCGGCCCCGCGGCCAGGGCACAGCACACAGGCCACCGGAGGGGGCGTCGCTCGGAGTCACTCACCTGGCGTCGGGCGTCGCCCTGCCGAGCAGCCTGATGCTGTGCAGACCCTGCTCACACGCGGACACCTCGATGGGCCCCAGGGGGCTGGCCACCGTGCTGCGCCGCAGGTCACAGGCGGCGTCCATCCCGCCACGCACCTGGGGGAACAGTTCTGGAAGTGAGAACGCACGCGGGAGAGAGCTGGGTCAGCTCTAAACGCAACCGAAACCCCAGCTTTTTAAGACGGGAAACATTTTCCAAAGTTTTCCCCCCGTTTGGGGGATCGGTTCGTATAATGTGTCACTGGTACAATACAGTTCCTTTGAGGACGGAAAGTCACTGTCACTGCCCAGAGCCGTGACCAGGAGCAGCCAGCGTCTCCTCCCCCTCCCTGTCTGGGCGTCACGCCGGAGGCTGAGACACGGCCTGTTTGCGTAAAGCCCGACACCAAGCTCCCCGCCCTTCCGTGAAGCAACAGAGCGCTCACCACACAGGGTCCCATGAACAAAACCGAGGACGGGACAGGGGACCTGGAGAATGCACATCCAGCGCCGAAGCCTCACGGAGGCGAGGGCACCTGTGTCGGGAGGCGGCTGGGAAGCACTCACCACCAAAGTGCAGTGCACGCTCTGGAAGGCTCCGGAACCCACGCACATTTTCACACACACGCGCGTGCAGACACATCAAGGCGCCCCCCAACCCCGCGCACCCTCCACGCTAGCTTTGATGGACGTTAACCTCGGCCGGCGTAAGGAAGGCTCAGAGGTACAGACTCACGAAAGGCAGGGAAAGCCGGGGAGAGATTTAGGCGAGTTCCCATTTCATGAAAACCACCCTCGCTCCGGGGAGGCCAGAAGTCGGGAGCTCTTGAGGGTCTCGGAGTGAGGACCTGCCTAGCCGTGTCTTCTCCCTGTTCTGCCGCCAGCCTGGGCCCGCCTCCCTTCTTACCTAGCCCACGTTTCCCAGAGTTCCACCTCCAACCGAGCCAATCACGCAGGACAAGCTGACACAGCTGGCCCGCCCACCTGAAGCGGGTGGACCCCACACGCTGCCCCCGACCAGCCTCACCTGCCCCACACGCCTGCCTCTCAGGCAGCCCCAGATCCCACCGCTGCCGCTCCCTCCCGCGGGCATGCCCCCTTCCACGAGGCGCCTCAGCTCCCACCAGCACGAGGAAGGACTTCTGGGACCTCCTCACACCTGGGCTCTCCCACCCCTCGCCCATCCAAGAACGTGCTGACTGCCAACTGCTTCAGGGGCTGCAGCTGGCAGTGAGCCGAGCCCCACGTGCCGAGCCCAGGGGCTGAGTCCCACATGCTGAGCCCCACAGGCTGAGCCCCGCATGCCGACCCCAGGGGCTGAGTCCCACGTGCCGAGCCCCACGTGCCGAGCCCCACAGGCCGAGCCCCACGTGCCGAGCCCCACGTGCTGAGCCCCACGTGCCGATCCCCACCTGCCCCCTGGTTCATTGAGGCTCTGTGTGGATAAATCACACCTGACCCACAGGGTCAGCCCAGGACCAGCCCGAACACAGGTAAAGATCGGGTACCTGGGACTGCCCGAGCCTTTGATCTCGCCACCCAGGGTGTGCTCCTCTCCTCTGCAGAGCCTCATCCAACAGTGTCAGAACATGATCAGCTGATTTCTCAGAAGAGGCCTTGCAGGCAAGAAGGGGCTGGAAAAAGTATTCGAGGTCATGAAAGGCAAGGACCTACATTCCAGATTGCTCTCTCCAGCAAAGCTCTCATTTAGAATGGAAGGACAGTGCCCCCCAGATAAGGTCAAGTCAAAGGGGTTCCTCATCACCAAGCCCTTTTTATATGAAAGTCTCTTGGTTAGAGACTTATATTAGAAAAAGAAGATCGAAAATACAAAGAGTAAAATGACCAACTCACAACTATCAATAACCGAACCTAAAAACCACAAAGACAAAAACAAACTAAGCAAACAACCAGAACAGGAACACAATCACAGAGATGGAGATCACATGGAGGGTTATCAGCGGGGGAGGGAAAGGGATTGGGGAGAATGGGGGAAAAGGTACAGGGAATAAGGAACATAATTGGCAGGCACAAAATAGGAAGGAGCAGGTTAAGAACAGTAAAGGAAACGGAGAAGCCAAGAACTTGTACGTACAGCCCATGGACATGAACTAAGGTGGAGGAATGACGGTGGGAGGAGGGGGTGCAGGGCGGAGGGAAATAGAGGGAAGAAAAAAATGGGACAACTGTAACAGCATAATCAATAAGGTATATTCTAAAAAATCTAAAAAATGACCATTCTCCAAAAGCAGATGGCCACCCCTTCTCCCAGCCCCCTGGAGGCCTGTCCTCATTTGTTGGAACCGGAGCCCACAGCTGCCCCCGCCCGCGTCCAGCACACTGGGGACGTTTCCCATCGTCCTGAGCCGCAGCGACTCGGCATCCCTCTGTAGTCAGAGGCATGACACGCCCACACACGGGCCCAGCTGTGCATCCCCACCCAGGGCGAGGGCCCAGCTCTCCCTTCTGCAAAGCGTGCTCCCAGGGGAGTGCGCCGAGGAGGGTTCTGGGGCCCGGGGGGCAGCCTGGACGTGCCACCCCCACCCCTGGGGACACGCAGCCAGACTGCCAGCGTGTGGAAGCTCTGAGTGGTCTCGCGGCAACACCAGCCTGCGTGTGTTCGCACAGCTTCTCGAAAGCGCCCCATGACCGGTGCCTCCTGCCGGGTCCCTGCTCGGAAGCACTGACTCCCGACGGGCCCCGGGCTGTCGCTCAGCAGAGCCGGGATCAGGGGCCTGATAAGCCACAAGCCCACCGTGGGTGGGGCTCCAAATAGCAGGCCTCAGTAGCTGGGACCAGCTAATTTAGGCACAAAAGCAATTTACTGAAAGGCCGTCCCATACCTCTCAGAGCTTCTGGGAAGGCTGGGGAAGCCGGCTCAGAAAACTGCAGGAACTGAGGCTGGCCACGGTCCCAGAGCCGCTGAACTGGGCCTCAGGAAACACCTGTGGGGGCGTCCGGGACTGCGGGCACGCAGCTGCCACTGTTGCCGCCGTCGCCCCTGGAAACGGGGTGCCACAGCCGCCCCAATCCCCTGCCGCCCGCTGCCCTGCCCCTTGCCTCTGGTTGGAGGCCCAGATGGCAGCCAGGAGCCGGCTTGGGGGCCAGGCCAGCGCCCACCTGAGCCCAGTGGCAAGGGAAGGGACGGCTTCCCCGAGAGGCAGCTGTGCCCACGTGGGCCCCGAAGGAGGCCGAGGACCCCGCCCTGCTGCAGACCCGAGGCCAGCACGAGCCCCAGCAGGAGGAAGAGGGAATGTTCCAGTGCACACCCTTCCCAGATCTCGGCTTTCTCGTCAATAAGGAGGGGTGACACCATGGACTCTTCTGGCCCCCGGGCTGCTCTGTGAGCCCGACTGGAGCACCCAGGGAAAGCTGAGAACGGGCCGGGCAACCAGCTGTCCTGCAGCACCAGGGCCTGCGTCCCCCACTGGGCACGCCCACCCTCACCGACACGCAGACGGTCAGGGAGACACCTCCGGGTGTGCAGAGGAGGCGCCAGCAGCAGGTCAGTGGCGGGGCGACGAGGGTGACTGAGGCCACGGGGCACCAGGGTGCACCGTGTACTTCGCTCACGTGTCCCGGTGGCCAGGCTCCGGCCCCAGGCAGGACTGGCTGCACTCGGAGGCCGTCATCCTAGAAGGCAGCGGAGAAGGGCCACCAGCCAGCACCGGTGCGGCTGGAGCTGGAGCGGCTGTCTCTCAACCAGCTGGCGCACAGCTCGCCAGCACCTGCATTTCTGAGCTCGGCCTGCCCACCGCCGACCCCAGTCCACCCGGCCTGAGTCCCGGCCACAGTCAGGATGCCCTCATCGCACCAAGCCCACCTCCGTGGACCGCACGGCCACAGGAGGCAAGGCCACCGGGTCGATCACAGAGCGAAGGCGGCTCCACCCGCATCACACCAAGAACCAGAGATGGGCCATCGGCTGACAAGCCCCAGATCAGAGTTCCCAGCAAGCGCCCGTCACTGGTCATCTGGTCACGAGACATCGGAGGGCGTGGCTCCTTAGACTTCCTGTTGGTTCGGTAGAATGAAAGTCAAACCCACGTCAGCTTCCCCGATGGGAAGGTTCGCTGGGGCCGCTCCCCCTCGACTGTGGCCTGGGACCCAGGGCCCGGCTTCTGCAGGACGGGCCTGGCCGAGCAGGGCTGCCGCCAGC